>CATIWM010207264.1:0-52348 GCA_949671775.1 Mallotus repandus | reverse complement strand
GGTGAAATATCCATTTTAAGCCTTAATGAAATGGTTTTCTCCTCTATTAAACCTCTAGCTTTCAATTGTGCATTTTAGCACGTCTATTTGTTTCAATTGAGTCCAAATCATCCTAAATTTTTTAAATCTCACTCTTTACTTTATTTTTAATCCTAATCCCTTTTATTCTCATAATTTTACTAATTTCGAGTTACATCAAAATTCAAAAATTCTTGCTCTTTGATCGAGTACAAATCACGACTTAACCTGATACACTAGTCTAACTATATATATACTAACTTATTCTTAAACTCAGCCTATATATATAAATGCAATGTAATATGTATGCAAATGTAGCTATAGTAGAGTACGGGTCTGATATATAATGTCAATGTGAGGACCAATCGTTGGGTCACAAATGGTGTCTATAGTCCTTACATGCTCTCGTGTGTAGGGGCTATAGCCAATGAGAGGGGTCCCATTTCATGTCCCCACATTGATATTCGATATGTTTACCAAGAGGCATGAAAGTATTATTTGAGAGTTTATAATTTGATTCTTTCAACACAAATGTCTCTAATCTAGTCGAATTCCTAACCTATCTACTACTTGATCTGATAAGGACAAATGGATGACGCTCGTAGATTCCATTACTAAACGATGTCACTATTCGCCAGTTCTCACAGGCTATTTATACTGAGGTGAATGATTCTTATCATTCCTTGCACATCAGGCTTATGCAAGCTAAACAAGGATCACATAGTCTAAGTGTGAGTGGTCTGTGAGAACGGACATAATGACATCAATCAATGACGGAAGCTAGAAGTGTCATGGCATTTGTAGGTATCAGGTCAGACGGACAGTATCAGAGTTTGCATATAAAGCTTGGTAGGATCTTAGTGGAGACTTCTATTGGTTCATTTACACGGACTGAGTCGAGGGTGTAAGGCTAAGGGCTCTTTTAGTTAGAAGCCCCCCTCCCCCTCCCCCCCCCCCACATGACTAGGGTTACAGACTTTGGTCAGTGAGTGTAGCATTCTTTTGATAACTCGGGTCACCCCCTTAAGGACTTGGGTCATAGACTCTGGTCAGATGAGTCCAGAAAAACCACGAGTCAAGGCTAAAGGTGACAAATCCAAATTGGTCACCCTATTACTTGTATGGAATCATAGAGACTTTCTGTCATTGTCAGCTTATAGGAACCAATAATGCATGTGTGATGTGTAGTGCATATGCAAAGGTGAAGGGCTCTATATGATTGAGTATAGTGTAATAAGAAATAGCCATTTTCGAATTGATCTCTCTAACCAAAGTCCCCAGTGGAGTCGCCACTGTGAGCGACCTTCTTTGGTATCCCGGGGCTTTAGGACATTTTTTCTATTCCGAGGGACATGGTAACTTTGCCGGATGGGACATCTGTTTCATTTTTTGGGACAGGGATAAATGATTGGTCTCTGGGGGGTGCAAGAATCTTTTTGTTTGGAGTCACCACCTGGTTTTTAGAAAACCAGGAAAAGATAAAATGGACGACATCAGGTCACTCAACGAGTATCTTACCCAGCAGAGATTCTGAGCTTGTGAAATATCATATACTTTTTGACTATTTCTCATTATACATTACTCAATATATGGCTACTGCAGTACCCTAGTTTCGATAATGACAGTTGATATATACACATTCACACAATTGATAATAACAAAAAATACGAGAAATTTAGCATGATTATTTACAAGGCTTTCCTAGTAAATACATTCGAAAAAGGAAAAGAAGATTACAAAAAATGTAAATCTAGTCCTGATCTAGAAAACACTTGTAAGATAGAGGTTAACATAGCTATGTGCAATTCCATATATTCATCTACTTAAACAGTATATAAGCACAACAAAGATGATTGATGCATCATGAATGATTAAATAGATGCACATAGTTTATGCTCTTGCAGAGATTATTATAAAGCATTTCTAAGTGATGAGATAAATAGTAAATAATGATTATTGCATCATTAGATCGTAGTATTGAAGCTTTAGCTTAGATAAGTAAGTTTTTGTGTTTATTGAATGCATATCGATGCAATATGATAGTTTATTATGAGCAAAATAGAGTAGAAATTATTCAATCAACATGAAAATTTCCAATCTCATCACACATATCACAACAATCTCTCAACTATTGGCGGCAATAAAAGTAAAATGCAAAACAGTAAAATAAATGTGCAAAAATGATTATTTGGTCCTCAGATTCAACTGAGCTTATTTTTTGAGTTTTTTGAAGCTTTAGCTTCATGGGATTTTCATACTTTCCTCGTCGAGTGGTTGAAAATGACATGTAGAATGTAAATTCATATACCGTTGAAGGGTGCTTTGACAAAGATGAGGGTGGGTTTGGTTCAAAAGTAGTAAAAAAAATCCTATGAAAATGCAGTGGGTGAGCCAAAAGTGTGTAAATTGGGACTACTAAGTCTTCAATTATAAAGTGCTTTAGTGTATGTCGGTTCCACTCTAGCTCTTTCCC
Source organism: Mallotus repandus (assembly GCA_949671775.1). Lineage (NCBI taxonomy): Eukaryota > Viridiplantae > Streptophyta > Magnoliopsida > Malpighiales > Euphorbiaceae > Mallotus > Mallotus repandus. The sequence continues at coordinate 49,857 of CATIWM010207264.1, read as the reverse complement.
CCAAAATGGGAGGTAGAGACCTCTATTTATAGGGAAATGTGCCTAAAAATATGTAATCACTTATCCCAAGGTGCATGCTTTTGCGGGTGTGCGTGCATACCCAGGCACGTGATCACGCTTTTTTGAGCATGATCATGCCACTGGTGCATGTGATCATGGACCTGGGGCGCGTGATCATGCGTCCTTGCGCGTGATCACTCACTCTGGCCTATGATCACGAGCTCTTACGCATGTCACTCGGCCTTCCTAGGCTTTAATCACGCTAGTCTAGGGGTGCTTTTTAGGGTTTTAGGACCTTCTAGATGAGTTTTTGATGTTTGTTTTGTCAAAATTAGTTTCTAATTTTGCAAAGTGGAACTCCAATCTCATGAGACGAACACTGGTGAGTTACTCATTTTGAGCAATGATTGCTTGAAATGAGCTACTTACCACTCTAATAATTTGTAATTCATAAAATTAGGGTGTGACTTAAAATTTGGAAGTCAATTTTGCTCTCTGAAGACTTGGTTCAGTTTTTTCAAATTCACAGCATGCTTTAGAGGCGGTACGAATTAACAGACACTTATCATATTTGATGAGATGTTTTCATCATTGAGCAAAACTATCCTACACATGATTTGGAGTTAGCTGCGGTAATTTTTGTGCTCAAAATATGAAGAGACTATTTGTATGGTTAACCATGCCAAATTTTCACCAATCATAAGAGTTTAAAGTATATCATGAGTCAGAAGGAATTAAACTTAAGGCAAAAAAATGGGTGGAATTGTTGAAGGATTATGATTGCATGATTGAATACCATCCTGGTAAATTCAATGTAGTAGCAAATGCATGTAGTCAAAAATTGACAAGAAATATGTACTATATACACACAATAAAAGTACTAATGTTGATGGAACTAAGAAGTTTAGGTGCAAAGTTGACTTTAGATGCATCAAGAGGTATTTTGGCCATTTTAAAAGTAAGGCCACTACTTATGGAAAGAATTATGCAAGCATAAATGACTGATAATGAAGCAGAAGAGTTATGAAAAGAGATTAAAGATGGAAAGAAGAAGGACGTGACTTGTGACAGTGATGGGATATTAAGACTGGGAAGGAGAATATTTGTTCTGAATGTGCATAGCTTAAAAAGATAAATTTTGGAAGAAGCTCATTGCTTTGCCTATGCAATGCATCCAGGCAATAAAAAAATGTATAGAACTCTAAAGGAACATTATTGATGGTAAGGGATAATGAAAGACATAACAGATTATGTTTCTAAGTGCTTAACTTGTCAACAAGTTAAAGCTGACCACAGTCATCCAGCTGGTTTGTTGCAACCTCTACCTATACCAGTATGGAAATGGGAACATATCATGGTTGACTTCATAGTTGGTTTGTTAAGGACTCAACAAGGAAATAACGATGCATGGGCAATTGTGGATCGACTGACCAAGTCAGTGCATTTCTTGCCAATCAAGATAAGTTATAGTCTGAATAAGTTGGCCAAACTATACATAAAAGAAGCGATAAGATTTCATGGGATGCCAGCATCAATTATGTCTGATCAAGACCCGAGATTCACTTCATGATTTTGGCTGAGTCTACTAGAAGCATTAGGTACTAAATTAAAATTTAGGGAACATGTGCAATCATACCAGCACTAATGCACCAGATCCCATTAGAACTTTGAAGTTAAACGTGCTAGGGTGAGAGTAGTACTAATATGGGTGACATCTATTTAATAGTAACATCCCTCCCCTCTAGTATCTCAACATGATATCCGATCATCAATGACGGTACCTATAGAGAGTAATGTTACCTAAACAACTAACTTCACACTTACTTTCAATATGATATCACTTGAATCTTAAATGATATAATTATATATACAATGACTAACTCCCACAAATTTAAAGATGGCAAGTAGCATTTGACTTCATAACTTAATATAAATATATACCTAATAAGGTGTCCTATCACCTGTACATTAACATCCTTAATAGAAGTACAAGAGTATGAGTTATATAAAAATATAAGCAAAAAGAATACACTAAATGTACTCCAATAACCCTTTCTCAAGCACCTCCCTTAGAGTGTGCAAAATGCGCTTTATCCTCTAGCACATCATAGGCCATAGCATAAGTCAACCCCTTTCCAATACTGAGCAAAAAGTAAGTCGATCATAGTCCAAGGGGAAATAAGCTTTTCCACAAGCAAAAAGACAAAAAGAGGATCCCAACACAACTAAACTTATATCTAGGTCAGAGTGACCTAAACTCTAGTGCTAGTATAATATGAGACTCAGATAATGGTACACACATAATCGATATACTCCTCCCTAACAATTGAAATGCGCACATCCACCCAATTGGCTCTACTGCAACTCTGAATGCAAACTCTGCATCTGTGTCACGGCATATGACATACTTCACCTATGTATCCAACTCGGCAATCTTATAAGTCATGGTGGTCCACTGCATTGCCATCTAAATTTCTCTAGCTATACAAACTAAAATATATAGCCTATACTGGAAAATATACAAGTAAAGCGAGTGTGAGTAATTTTGTAAGGAAATTATCCAGTGAGTAGCTAAAGAAAAAAAATACAACAAGAGTAACGAATATAGAATTGATCATGAATACATAAATAATAACAAAAGAAGAATTATACAAAATTATATTTGCACACTCAATAAGAACAAATTGAAAGTATTAAACATTAATTTATTGTTTAACATATGTTGAAATATTTATTTTTTATTTTTCTCAAGGTTTCACGTAATATAGTTCTAAGCATATTTCACAAAATATAAATTTAAGCATTAGAACACAATTACTCATGTCTAGAAATATTCAACTTTTGACTTGTCTATCACATACTAGACATGACATATTTATAAATATATTGTATTTCACAAATACAATTTATCATTAGCACCTTCTCAAAGCAAAAGAAATAATAGCTTTTTCTTAGAGCGAAATGAATAATAGCTCTTTCTCATTGCAAAATGAATTATAGATTCAGTATGCATACTTAATAACCACATAAATTCGCTTTAATGACATTTGAATTTATGTACTGTCCCAAAAGCATTTTTTTTTTTGTAGTTGGCCAGCACTAAAATTTCTGCTTATAACAGACTTCACATAGAAAAATAATTGTATTTATGTATATATATAGATATGCCAAATAAGACTCATCATTATTCCTTAACAAAACTAGACATGACAATCACAAAATAAAAATATTTATAACCATATATCGTACTCTAATAATAGAGTTATACTTTATTGATGCTACTCTTTGACGGTACCGTCACTGATGATGGGATGTCATGTTGAGGTACTAGACGGTTATAGTTCTTTCCTAAGTGAGTTGTTATTTCTCACCATTGGGAGTTGTGTCTACAATTGCTGATTCTTGAAAAGAGTAAACTAAGGCAAGGCGGAAAGAAAGAAAAGGAGGTCAAAAATATTAGGTTCGATTCCCCATAGCTCGACTCCCGTTAGACGACCACTAACTGGATAGCTAGACCACTGGAACTAAAACTTCAAGTAGATCTTTTAGGGCTGTCCCTCCATAATAGGGAACTAGGTGTCTTTAAACTTCCCCTCATCCTAAAACTGTGGTTAAAAGAGAATAAAGAAAAGGGCACTCTCTGCAACATTGGTACTAAAGGTTCTTGCTTCCATTAGCATGTTTCTCCCTCGGTCATACTTGCATATCACATCATAGACCCCCACCCCAACTCTATCTTCCTTAGAAGTGAACCAAAAAAATGTACACCACCACTTGTGAGACCCTATGGAATAATATAAGTTTTTCACTCTTATATTATTATTCTATAGAATAAACTCGGGGTTGTTCTCTAGTCTCCAGGCTAGAGGTGATACTTGATGTTCTTTATACAGGGTTTGGCACCTATAAATAACACCTATAATTAATGATATAGGAAAATATGATCCCAAGGAAGAAATTATGTTCTCGATGACTTTCTATAGTCTGGGATGGTTATGTCTCACCGACAATAGTCTGGGATGGTTGATGTTTATTGTTGTGTCCTATCCTGCGAGACTTGTTAAATGTCAGGGGTCATGCTATAGTGTATAAAGAAAATATAAACATCAAGCTATCCTATCACACATATAGAGACCTACTACTTATGTAATCCTTATGTTATAAAGGGGTGATGTGTGTAATTCTTTACATGTATCTGAGTTGAATTTTTATTAATTTTGAGTAAATAATTAGAATAATTGGGTAGTAATTGAGTTTAATTAGGAATAATTTTAGGATAATGATTTTGATTTGGTTTTTATTTATTTTAGTTTAATTAGGAGTTTTATTTAAGTATTGACTAAGGTTCTCCTTCTTGGTAGGAAATTCTAGCAAAGAATTCAAAAAAATGGCATGGAGTAGTGCAACATCATTTTGAACATGGCTTGATGAAGCCATGTCTGAAGCCGTGTTTAGTTCTAGAAGCTTGAAGACAGTGCAACACGACTTGACAAAGCCATGTCTCAACTTGTGCGACAATTTGCCCAACTTTTGAAAGAACTGAGAATTCGACACGATTTCACACACGGCTACAATCGAAGTCACGATTGAAGAAAAGAGTCTTTCATAAGCAAGAAAGGAAGAGGAATTCAAGGGCTGGGAATTTTATCAAGTTTCCTATAAAAGGGACATTAAGATGTATTTTTAGGGATTGATTCCGCATTCAAGGGGCAACAAACAAAAGCTAAACAAAGATTGAAGATGATTCATCCAAGATTCAAGAGTTTTATCTATTTCTTCATCTTTAATTCTTTAAACATGTTTGTGTGCTTCGCCACAATTATGCGTGGCTAAATTTCTTTTAGGGTTTAGGTTAGGAGTAACGAATCCATGATGTGAATGAACACAAAGATCTTTATATTTAATTTTATTTTCAGTTAACTCTATAAGTTGCACTTAATATATGTTTTCACTCTTGGCCAGCTTGTTTGCATGTTTATAGGTAAATTCACCAATGAGGGTCAAGAGAATTTCTTAGCTTAAGACTCATAGGACTTAGACCACTTGACCACGAGAGTAGGCGAGCTCTATAGGGAACCATGATAGTAGGCTGGGGTATACGGTGGTAAATTAATTATTAAGGAGTTTAATGAGTTAGGATTAATTTCTTAATCATGATAGTAGGTTAAATCTTAATCTTAACATGCTTAATTGAACTTCAGAGAGTCTTAAGGTATTTTAGAACAATTACCCTTAACTAATATCAATGTTTTTCAATTAGTTTGTGTTTATGATCAGATTAGATTAGTGAAACTAAACCTAGACTCTAAGCTTTTTATCATTTGATTACAATTTAATTAGATTGCTTTGTTTATTTTTATTACTAAATTCACTTTTATTTAATTTACTAGCCGTGAACATAAGTAAAAATATTGGCACTCAATGTACAGTCTTCGCGGGAATGATATCTTTTGTGCTATAATTCACAATTCGTTCGCTTGCGGGTTTTGAACACAGCAGGGGGTATCTCAAAATTGGTAAGGATACATATTGATTTTTACCCGAAAAAAATATAGGGAAACCCTAGGATTTTCTAGATCCCTTTCCTTAGTTAGCAAAGGTTTCCCATTAGCTAGGGTTACTGCTGCTATTTTTTCATGAAAATTGTGTGAATTTTGTTAGCAACAGCTATCCTGCATTATACTTGAGCTGAACTATAATTTCGCCTCCATTTTATTTATTTTATAGTAGCATTCCTTTCAAAATGAAAAAGTAAGAGAAGAAAGTTGGTGCTCATTAACCTCCTTTTTTTTCAAAGTCAATGAATTCCTCTTTCTCTTACGCAATTTTAGTTGGAAATTATTTAAGCAGGTATTGATACTTCTTAAGTTAAGTTGAGGAGGTTTTCTATTTCACCTTTCCCCTTGGGCTTTTTCTTCTTATGTCGTTAAAGATAATGTACTTTTGAATGTACAAATTTTGTAGAAAAGCTAGTATCTCGTTAGCATTGCAACAAGACGAATAGAGAGAGATATTGGAAGACTCAGGGAAGGAGCATTCTCTAAAAGTGTTTTACGTGCTTGTATCTTCCTTATGTTAGTTATCGATTGATTGAAACAATTAATTATTGAACCGGGTGCCTTTAACTCTGTTACTAAAAAATTATTTTGACAATTCGAACTAAAATCATATACCTCTAGAGGAGCTCCTGCAATGTTTTCTTTGGGAATAAGATGATTTGGGAAGGTAAGAAAAATAAATACTCATTGGATACATGACGTATATCAATACGATATGCAGTGAGGGTTATCCTTTTCCATGAGGAAAAAATTATAACTATGAAACAAAATGGGTTGAATACAAGGTGTCATTATATTGTTGGATGGCTAAACCATGAAATTATAGTTTACACTTATGAAAATTTATAGATATAATACAACAACCATGAGGGATCTAATGGATAAAATGAATTTTGATTCAACATGGGCTAGCTTGCAGAGATTAGTTAAGGAGGAAAGATTCGCAAATCCCTATTCAGGATTGAAAGTTGCTTGTCTATCCTTTGAGCCTCCTAATAGATGTAATGACTGTGATATGATAGTATGTGTTGTAATCTTCCCTTGTGGCTGCAAAAGCTAAGATAGAGGAAGGAGTGAATTGAATCAAGTTCTTTCCTTGCTACTAGTATTTAAGCATCTTTCCCTACGCCAAGCTTCCCCTCCTTGTGCAGAGCTTTCCTCCTTTCACTAACTTGCTGCTCGCCTCGAAAACTTGGGTAAGACATTGTGACTTCACTGTGCGACTACTCTTTTAAAGCTATAAGCAAAGACATAATTCATTTCTTAACAGAAGATGTGGCATGGTACTCAACTTCTTCTTTCTGGATCAAGTCCCAGATCAGATATGAGAGTGAAAGCAATAGGTAGGGTTGGAGACCCATAAGGCTGGAAGTATTCTCGATCCGGCCATGCGAATATCAAATAATCCATTTTTTGCCTAAGGTTCAAAATCCGCTGGTCGTGGGCTTTCTCTCATACTACTAATTATGTGGGCGAATCATCACCCCTTCATTCTGGCTTTACTTCATTTGCTATTAACAAGACGACACATGTAAGACAAGATGTCAAATAAATAAGAAAACTGCTATGAGGGTGACTTCTTGATAGCCTTAGTTAAGAGCTCAGTGAGGGTCCCAGTGTAGGCTTGCTTTGCCTATAGGCTACACAAGCTTGGTCCTAAGAGAGGGCTTTCATCTGGATCCCAGGTTCTTAGCCTATAGATCTACCTTGGTTTGGCCGAGGCTTCCTTCTCTCCCATTAGCTGTAGAGCATCCAGTTCAAGCATTTAGGATGTGATGTGGATCAGATGGCCTTGGCGTACGTGGATGGGTTTGATAGAGCCCAAGTGCGCAAGCGGGCTTCAACGGGGCATAACTTCTAGCACGGGATGAACTGTGGGGCCTACAAGATATCAAATCGAAGCTAATTCAGAGATCTACAACAGGTGCAATAGCTACGCCTGTTGCAAACCAACTTTTTCCTCTAATTCGATTGTTTTGGGCCTTAAAATTCCATTTAAAGCTTTATTTCATACTTCGTATATTTTTGGGATATTTTAGGGATATTTTCGGTATTTTTCTGCTCTGTTTTAGGGTTTTCATTTGTAGCCCTATTTATTTGTCTTTTTTTTATTATTGTGAGATAGTTTTCATTATTTTAATAATCAGAGATTATTTTTATCCCAAATCGAGTGCGATTTGGATGCCTAATTCCTAGTAGTTGTGCGCAATTCAATAGGGTTTAGAGGATTGTTTGGAGGTAATCATGCGCGATTCAACGCCTAGCAATATATCAATCTTGTTCTTGTAAGTTTCCGCTACGTCAGGATGGCACCTTCTTACCTATCCCTAGGATTATTATTCACGTTCGTTAGCCTCAGTACGCAAGCACTTACATTCGATTTAAGTATTCATAGGATTGAATGAAAAAGTGTCTTTCCCTTGTCTGGTCTCGCTTTCTCATAGGCTGGCTTTGAGGTACAAAGTGATTGGACCATAAAAAGAACAAGGGACTGCTTGATAACAGTTTTGCCCACTGGCTTATTGTTATCCTAGGGTTTCCCTATATATTTTTTAGGTAAAACTCGATACGTATCCTTACCAATTGTGAGAATACCCCTTTATAACATAAGGATTACATAAGCATCAGTTCTCTACCTATGTGATAGGATAACTTGATGTTTATATTTTCTTTATACACAACAGTGTAGCCTCTGACATTTAATAAGTAGCACAGGATAGGACATAACAATCAACATCAACCATCTCGGACCAGAGTCGGTGAGACATAACCATCCTAGACTGTAGAAAGGCATCGAGAAGATAATTTCTTCCTTGGGATCATATTTTTCTGTATCACTAGTTGTGGGTGTGATTTACAGGTGCCAAACCCTGTATAAATAACATAAATTATCACCTTTAGCATGGAGACTAAAGAATGACCCCGATTTTATTCTTAAGAATAATATAAGAGTGAAAAACTTATATTATTCTATAAGGTCTCACAAGTGGTGCTGTACTTTTTTAGAGGGGAGGGGTGTTACAGCCTGTGATCACAATAAAATCTGCGATCGTCGCTGAGGGGCCTACTTTTATGGACTCTGCCATTGCACCATGTTTGCGCTCGCATCAGAAGAGAGGGGATTCAGGAACCTGTGATCACCACATCGACTCAACCTCATGGGTCTAGCTTGCTCCTTCATTAACTTGCGATTGCAACAGAAACTTAGCTTTGCTCACTTTGCTCTGTTTTTGTTCTGCTTTTGCTCCAATCACCTCCTAGTCACCTCATTTCCCTGAAAAACCAAATAAAAACATAAAGGTATATATTTATACAAATTTAACCTAACTAATCACGGCCTAAGCTATAAATGCACACTAGAAACACTAAGAAAATACTACTATATTAACACAAACAAAATTTTTATTTAAAACTAACACAAAATTAATAACTCAGTATCAAAAAAAATTTTCCATTAGATTTGTCTTTTTATTACTTCATTTATATTTTTATTCTATCATCATTGTGTAAGATTTATTTCATATATTTAGTAATAATTATTTACAAACTAAAATTTACTTTGTAAAAAAATAAAAAGACTATATATATATATATGTATGAAGGGGAGGGGGGCCAAGCAAAATTACAAAACGGTATTCACTCATTATTATAGAAAAATTGGATAATTTAGTCATTTACTAATAAAAAGTAAATTAAATTAATTAAAATGTAATTCTAATTTAATTGAAAGTATATTTCCTATTTTAATTAGGATAGTTTCTATTTTATCTCTAAAAAAAATTATACTAATTAAAATGTAATTCTAATTTAATTAAAAGCATGTTTCCTATTTTAATTAGGTTAACTTCTATTTTATCTCTAACAAAAATTAAATATTAAATTTTTAGTAGTAATTTTGTTTAAAATATATATTTTTCTATTTTAAGTAGGTCAACTTATATATTTAATAATTTCTTTACCATCACGAGTAAGAAAAAACTTTTTGTTCACGTGCGAAGCACGTGGGTATTTACTAGTATATATATATGTATATATATATATATATATATATATATATATATGTATATAAGGGGAGATTTGAGTATGTTCACCTTAGTAAATAAATAATAAAAGAAATTAAAAGATTATACAAATGAGTGACAACTAATTTTATTTAGTATTGACATAAATTACATTTCTTGTATGAGAAATTGAATTGATTCGGATCCCTGCATGTGTTTAATTCTTCTTTAGTGGTTTTCGAGAAATTTTTATCATTCATATAATTTGTATTATGCTAATTCATGGAATTGTACTTAATTGGTGCCTAAAAAAATATGATTGCTCATACAATTTAGATAATAAATTGACAATTTTTCATACAATCCATTTAAAAAAATATATGATATGATATATAAGTCCCTTAAATAATACGACTGTTCACGCAATTTAGATAATAAATTGATAATTTTTAATACGATCCATTTAAAAAACATAAAATGATATATAAGTTAAAAGACTTTTATTTTGACATATATATGTTCTAGACATATGTGGATCAACTTGCTTAAAATACATCAAATACAAAATAACACTTTATTTAATGTAAAATTTATTTATAAACTCTTAAACTTTTAAGTTTTATTTTATTGAACCCTTAAAGTTTAATGTTGCATCAACCCCTCATACTTTTACTTTTGTATATGTTAAGGAATTCTTTCAAATATTGCCTCCTTTAACTTATCTTAAAAGATCAATTTGCAAAACTTGGAAAACTTTTTTTACCCCAGGTCCTTTCAGAACTCATACACGTATCAGTGACTTTTAATCTAGTATATGTCCATTTGTTAGGCGTCATGGATGGGGAAATTTTGTAATGATTGGTATTTGATAATTTAAGAGACCAAGTCAATAATATTAAACCATTTAAGATTTATTCACGTGTTATTAGATTTTAGTTTTTATCACTTTAATTAAATATAAATTTTTTTATGAAAGATTAGAGCTCATAGCATTTGGAAGTGCACCTGGGATTCTCAACTAGGTTGGCACCCCCTTAGCACCAACATCACACACTATGAAACATCCCTTTATTAAAAATAAAATAGAAGAGTTAATAAAGAATTTAATACAACCTAACAAGGGCTAAAACCGAAGAGAAAATAAACTATTGGAAACTATACAATTCCAAACAAAAAGCATCATTAAGCATGAAACTGTGACAACTCTCCCGGTAAGTGATCCACCATTGACACTGCTGCAAATAAAGCCCCATAGAAGCCAATCTATCTGCAACCTTATTCCCTTCGCGATAAATGTGGCTGACATGAGCTTGTATGAAGTTATTTTGGTTAATACAATATTGCCATTCAGATCTCACTCTCCAAGGAATAGCAACACTTCTTGACTGAAGTAAACGCACAACATAAATAATGTCAGATTCGATCCATAGTGGTGAAACCTGAGGCTCGAAATCTTTGTTGACAATAATAGACATGGCAAGAATCTCCGCTTTAAAAGTAAACGGAATACCCACCGGAGCAACAAATGCAACAATTTAGGATCAAGTACTGTTTCGAAACAGTCCGCTAGTAGCAGCTCGACCTGGGCACCAAGAGTAGCACCATTTGAGTTCAGCTTTATCCACCCCGGAGCAGGATGAAGCCAAGTGACAGGAAAGGCCGAAGGCAAATGCCGAGGGATTTCTGAAATGTGAAGGCGACATAGAATAATAAGGTATCATTATACATTACGCATATGGCCTGATTTAAACACTTCAGCAGCCTTAATATCTTCACAGATAAGACGAACTAAATTTGCAACTGAAATAAAAGTATCCTTGAAGATCATAGAATTTCTAGCACTCCAAATCTGCCAAATAGTTGCATGAATTCCCACTCTCCATAAGACAAAATTTTGAGAAGAGAAGTTTGTATTCATTGCAGATTAAAAAAGTTGCAAGAAACCATTTGAAAGATCAAAAGACACATCGAAGAGACTGCTAGGAGCATACCAAACCGAAGTGGAATAAAAACACTTCGTGAAAACATGGTCCATACACTCTTCAGCTCATTTACAGAAGTAGCAATGAGAAACTAAGGAAATAACTTTAGCACAGATATTTTCCATGGTTGGAAGCTTACCATGAAGAATGCGCCAAGTGAGGAAAGATCTTGAATGGGGCAGATAGTGTCTCCATACATCATTACCCCAACCAACTTTAGGCAAAGATATTATGAAGTTATTATAAGCAAACTTGCAAGTACGCATCCCCGAAGGAGAATAACGACAAATATAAGAATCATCATTAAGAGAAAAAATCACAATATTAATGTCATGAAAAACAGTGGAAAATATAATGGTAAATGCTAGGAATCATCATAAAACACATATGAGATAGAAGCATGAAGATATTTATAATGAGAAAAAGGAATACCAATTTCATCATCAATACGTTAGCTCAACCAATTATCAAACCATAAACTTATGCCTGAGTGAGCATTAACAACCCATTGACAATTTACTTGTAAATTCGTAAAGCAATCCCGGATAGAAATGCAAATACAAGAGGAAAAGGAAGAAGTTCTAGGTTGCTTAAACATAGTGAGACAGCGACCTCTTAGAAAAGAGAACATAAAGCTAGGATCACATGAAATCCGCCAGGCCAGCTTGCTTAATAGAGCTTTATTGAGCAAAGAAAGTTTTTTGAGACCAACACCACCTTCCTTAGTTGGAGTGCAACAAAGATCCCATTTAACTGAAACAAGCTTCTCAGCCTTAACATCACCAGTCCAAAGAAAGTTTCAGATTGATTTCTCCAAAATTTTAAATAACTGGGTTGGCCGTTTATAAATCATAAAAGAATGAAGAAAAGAACTATAAATAACCAAGTTAATTAAAGCTAAACGACCCGTCATGGATAAAGTAGAACCCTTCCATTTGATTTTATCAGCAATCACCTGTAACCATTTACGTTTAGGTTTTCCAAGAAACAAGGCAATGCCGAGGTAATTAAAAGGCAAAGATCCTTTTTTGAGCCCAGTAAAATTACATAAAGAGACAATACGATTATTGGGCATGTAATTACCAAAAATAATTTTGGACTTGTTCCAATTTATAAACTGGCCCGAAACTGCTCCATAACTATCAAAAAGCCAAACAAGATTTTTAACATTAGCAGCAGTAGCATGGCAAAAACTAAGATCATCATCTGCGTAGAGCAGATGAGTAGGCCATTGGACTCTTCCTGGAGCATGCATAAGAACCAAGGAATTAGAAATAAAAGCTTGAAGCAGCAACTGTTAAAATCATTACTAATAAAATCTTCTAGATGGTTTTCTTTTGTGCAATCAAAATTAAGTAAGGTGTTATACCAACTTCAAGAGCAAGTGGACTATGCACTTACAAAAGATTGGCCAACAAAGATAATCGAAAAGTTGGTAAATGTTGGATGGTGATGATTGGTTCTTGTAGAGTGCATTTTGCACTATAAATAGGTGTTGTTGAGTTTCATGCTAAAACACACACTAAGAGAGAAAAAGAAAATCATTTGTGAGTGTGAGTGAATGTTATAAGTGAGTGGTGTGTGTAGTGTATGAGAGAAAGTGTGCCGTGAGTGGCAAATAAAAGTGAGGTACTAGTGGGTAGGTTTTGTAGTATGTATACAAGAGTGGAAATAATTTGTGAGCTTGGGTTATAAAATATTTTTCTTCGTAATAGTGAATTTATTTAGTTCAAAATTTATTTTCTTGTTCACTATTATATTGTCCCATTTTTCATGTGTTAATAATTATTTTATTGTTATTTTTAATCGACTCCATTTCAACAGTAACCTGTTTAAATAATCTTCAGCAAGACAGAAAAGTAAAGGAGATGAAGGATCTCCTTGGCAAACCCCACTAGAACAACCAAAAAATCCTCTAGGAGATGTATTAATTAGAATACGGGAAAAATTAAAAATGCTCCTGATCCAATCACAAAAATTTAAAGAAAACCCAAAATAATCCAAAACTTCAAGGATAAAATCCCAATCCATAGTGTCGAAGTGTATATCAATCTTAATGGCCATATTATTTCCAAAACAACGAGTATTAATCAAATTGACACACTTAGAGGCAGCTGCAATAAATTTTCAATATTTCGGCCCTTGACAAAGCCCAATTGATGGGGATCAATAATGTTAGCAGCAACAGGAGCCAATTTGTTTGCTAAAATTTTAGTGATAATCTTGAAAATAAAATTACCCAAGACAATTGGTCAAAATTTATCCACAGAATCAACATTTTGAATCTTAGAAATCAAGATCATAAAATTGGAATTAAGGCCATGAAAAATAGAACCTGATATAAAGAAATGCCGAATAGTAGAGAAAACATCCTTGCCAATAAAATCCCAGTAAATCTTGAAAAATAAACTCGTGAAACCATAAGGGCCTAGAGCACTATGTGGGTCTATAGAAAAAACCACCTCCTTAATCTCCATATCCAAAGGAATCCGCAGGAGAGAATTATTATAATCATTGTAAACTAAAGATGGAATAACATGGCGAACATATGAAAAATCACGGTTAACCGAAGGTGTAGAAGCCGAAAATAAAGTAGAGAAATAACTCATAATATGATCCTGAATAGCCACATCATCCGAGCATAAGGCATCATTAATTATTAGGCGATGGATACCAACCTGAGGGAGTCTCCTTGCCAGGAGACTGAAAAAATTTTGTATTATGGTCGCCATGTTGAATCCATTTGACATGACATTGATCTCTGAGCAAACAATGTTTACTGTCAAGCTGCTGCTCAAGACGTTGATGAGCTTCCATCTCCTTGGAATGGAGATCTTCTGAAAAACCATTTGCTTCAATATCAGATTGAATATCCATCAGATTTTGTTTAGCCAAAGGAATATTCACATCCATAAACTCCAAAAACCTTGGACATCCAAAAGAAACCTAGGGTGATTAACCCACATTGAGTGAAACTGACAAAGGCTGTGGGAAGAGAAATACATCTGATGATAGCTAAGTAAAATGGGATGATGGTCCGAGTTATAGTGCACAAGAGCAAAGCAGTCGATGAACCTCTGAAAACCAAGAGAATTATTATTGCAAACAGCCCGGTCTAAGCGAATATCAATTCATTGATCCCCAACTTTGTTATTAGTCCATGTATAAAAAGCTCCTCCAGTATTTAATCAAGTTAAATCATAATTATTCATGGCTGTAGAAAATTCAGAACAAGAGCGGACATAAGAAGTGTGCCCACCTCGTTTTTCATGAGAGCCAAAAAAGGAGTTGAAATCCTCTATAACATATCAGTTATCATTACAAATTGAAGAAAGGTGGAGCAGATCATCCCATAAATGCTTGCATCGAGAAGAAAAAACATGAGCGTGGACACAAGTAAGAAAATGCCAGGAAGACCAATATGGCGGGACTGCAGCTACTCTAAAGATTATATATAGAAGAGTGGTAAGTATTTTCACAAGAAAATACCAACCTAGTGAGTGGATATAGAAATATTAAGAACATGAAGTATCATAAACAGATATATATGCTTAACTTTCCCTGCATTTCCGTAATTTAGTGATCACTATTGACATTTTTTTGGCTATTTTTTGGCATCCAAAAATTTAGATGCTGTCAATTGTTAGGTATTATTGATCGTGGAGTAAATTGAAGTTAGATGAATTGTAGATATTTAAATAGAATATTTATTACTAAGAATCCAAATTAAAATTTGATAACTATGTGCCTCTAATTCTATAGTAATTTAAATAGAGTTGAAGATGACGTAATAAATAAATGTACAATATTTTTCTCAAATCACTATGTCATTAAAATTCTACTGTCTTTTAAAATTTAAATAGAAATTTGGTAATTAAAAAAAATAAATTAAAGTTTAATACTCCAAACAATAAGAAATCAAAAGTTTGATCTCATTATGTCATTAGAGAGAAATGATTGCTAAATTTATTTATCTATTTATTTTTTTTATAAAAACTGGACTAATTAAAATTTCAGGGGTGCACCAAGAGATCCTAACTAGATTGGCACCTTAACAACACCATCATCATAAATCAATCTTGTCTTATTCATTAAAATGTAAAAGAAGGAATTACCAGAGAAACATCTAGCATAAACAATCAAGCAGAGATCCTATAACAGGGGCTATTTACCCTTTTATGGTAAAAAATTCTACAAATTCCCAATTTGTAATACTTTTTAAAAAAATTCTATTTTTATGATACTTTTTTTTTCTTTTTTTGCTTAAAAAAATTCATTTTACCGTTTGAAATGGTGAGATTGCCAGCGGAAAAAAATTGACACAATCATTTTGTTAGTCCTACTGGTGAAATGTAAAAAAAAAAAAAAAATTTAACCACCATTTCGCTAGTTTTACTGGCGAAATGGTATTTAATTAAAAAAAAAGGCCATTTCGCCAGTCTTACTGGCAAAATGCCTCTTGTATGAAATGTCACTCACGTACACACACTCATGCACACACTAACACTCAGGTACACACTCATGCACACACATACCCATGGAAAAATTTTAAAAAACTACTATTTATCGAATTTTGTTCCTGTACTCTAAAATTTTATTTGTTTTAGTCATTTTGACAGGTAGGATAAGGGGAACGTGCTCGTATATTCAGTTTTATTTTATTTGGTCAAATGGTTAAATTTTTAATGGATTAAAATTAAAATTTTGTAGTGTCATTTTCTAAAAAAGTTTTGGGCCATCCCAATTTTTTATGTCCACAAAAATATTATAATAATAATAATATTTTTAATAATATTAATAATAATCGACACAATTAAGTGATGGACCACACACTCTTGCACACACATACTCATGCAAAATTTTTAAAAAATTACTGTTTATCGAATTTTGTTCCTGTACTCCAAAACTTTATTTGTTTTAGTCATTTTGACTGGTAGGATGAGGGTAACGTGCTCGTATATTCAGTTTTATTTTATTTGGTCGGATGATTAAATTTTTCGTGATTAAAATTAAAATTTTGTAGTTGTCCCTTTTTTAAAAAAGTTTTGTGCCATCTCAATTTTTTTATGTATGCACTAATATCATAATAATAATAATATTTTTCATTATATTAATAATTATAATTATAATAATAATATTTTTAATAATATTAATAATAATCGACACAATTGAGTGATGGACCACACATTCATGCACACACACTCATGCAAAATTTTTTAAAAATGATTGTTTATTGAATTTTGTTCCTGTACTCCAAAATTTTATTTGTTTTAGTCATTTTGACCAGTAGAATGAGGGGAACGTGCTCGTATATTCAGCTTTATTTTATTTGGTTGGATGGTTAAATTTTTATGTGATTAAAATTAAAATTTTGTAGTTGTCCCTTTCTTAAAAAGTTTTGGGCCATCTCAATTTTTTTATGTCCACACAAATATTATAATAATAATAATTATAATAATAATATTTTTAATAATATTAATAATAATCGACATGATTGAGTGATGCACCACACACTCATGCAAAATTTTTATAAAATTACTGTTTATCGAATTTTGTTCTTATACTCCAAAATTTTATTTGTTTGTCATTTTGACCTGTAGGATGAGGGGAACGTGCTTATATATTCTGTTTTATTTTATTTGGTCGGATGGTTAAATTTTTACGTGATTAAAATTAAAATTTTGTAGTTGTCCCTGTTTTAAAAAAATTTTGGGCCATCTCAATGTTTTATGTCTATACAAATATTAACAATAATCGACACAATTGAGTGATGGACCACACACTCATGCACACACACTCATGCAAAATTTTAAAAAATTACTGTTTATCGAATTTTGTTCCTGTACTCCAAAATTTTATTTGTTTGGGTCATTTTGACCGGTAGGATGAGGGGAACATGCTCGTATATTCAGTTTTATTTTATTTGGTCGGATGGTTATATTTTTACGTGATTAAAATTAAAATTCTGTAGCTGTCCCTTTTTTAAAAAAGTTTTGGGCCATCTCAATTTTTTATATCCACACAAATATTATAATAATAATAATAATAATAATCGACACAATTGAGTGATGGACATAATAATAATAATAATAATAATAATAATAATAATAATAAGAAAAATAAATGGCTTTACATGCATAAGGAATGATTTGGCCAATATGCAGAGAAGGAAATTTTTTTTAATTAACTTGTACATTTTGCCAGTTGGACTAGCGAAATGTACAAGAGCCAAAAAAAATAAAAATTGCAAACTCATTTCGCTAGTAGCACTGGTAATATGTGCATTTCGCTTGTGCTACCGGCGAAATGCCTGTAAAGAAATTCTCTCCCGTCCACATCGGCTGAAAGTACCATATATGTGGAATATATTCGAGAAACTACCATAAAACTTGGAATTATTTCAAAAAGGACCATGATATGAGAATTTTGTGACCAATTTTTACCATAAATAGGTAAATTGCCCCCTATAATAGTTCTCTTTGCCTAACATATCTCTAATCATCAGATCATTACAATCAAGAGGATGAGTATTCAACCAAGTGATATGTTTCAAAGTGATTCCCATGGTGGAAAGCTTGTCTACCACACAATTTCCTTCGTGGTAAATATGACTAATATGAACTTGCATAGATGAAAGAAGATTGAAGCAATGTTGCCATTGATTTCAGAGGGACCAAGGCACCTTAGGATCTCTTATTTTAAGGAGATTCACCACATGCAAATTGTCATACTCAATCCAAAGGCAAGGCGCCTGCAGCTTTTTTAATAGCTACGATCATGGCACCAAGTTCTACTTCATAGGAAAGTTTGATGCCCAAAGGAGCAGCAAAACATGCCATAGAATAACCAAAATGATTACAAAAAATCCCACCTGTGCCTCCTAAACCTGGAGCACCTTGAGTAGCCCCATCGGTATTCAGCTTCAATAATCTAGTGGGAGGAGGAACCTAAGGAAACCTAAAGATTGAAGAAGTACACTGCGCAATACCATGCACATGAAGACGTCGAATAATGATAATATCAAATTGCAAGTTGCACATATAACCTTTCTTGAAACTTGTAGCTGCCGTGATGGCTTTGCAAATCCTGGAAATAAAAACATAAATCAGAGTGAAATCAGCATGAAAGATTCCTATTCCTGGCAAACCAAATACAATGAATAACTTCAAGAAATCCCACACACCAAAGAACTTTCAACTGAGATGAAAGAATTAATGTAAGCTTGATTAAACAAACTTAAATACCCTTGAGAAATATTTAATGCAACGTTAAAGAGGCTTGTAACAACATAGGGGCATTTAGAAAACGTATGATCAATAAAATCTGCACTCATGCCATATAGACCACAACGTGAAGCTAAATGAAATCCTTTAGTTGCAAGTAAATCATTTGATGGTAACCTGCCATGTAACAGACGCCATGCTAAAAATGAACGTGGGGGAGGAAGATAGTGATGCCAATCAAATAATCCTCAATCTTGAATACACTACTCGGTTTCACAAAGATCATATGCTCTTTTCATGGCCGCTTTCTTCCATAATTGAACAAGTGTATCCTCACCTTATTGGTCTCAACTCAGCATTTGAAGTTTGGTGGGCTTTAGCAACAGCATATTGTGTAGTAAGCCAATTGCATAATCTTTATAAAGATGATAAAATAGTCTCCCAATATCTCTATCAAGACAAAGCAATTGTAGACTCCTTAACCTTAGTTGGACAACCTATTTATCCTTCTGAGTTTAATGCCATAATTTTTTTGCAAACTAGGTGTAGATTTTTTTTAATAAAAGATTGGACGTTGGGAATCAAAGAACGCACCCGAGCATCTCAACTAGGTTGATAGCCTTTTAGCATTCACATCACACTCCTAAAATCCTAAAATAAATTAAAATAAAATAAGAAAGTACATAGCAATTAGAGAACAAAGCAACCAAAGGAGAAGAAAAAAACTGGGAAGGACTAAGTAAACCTATAGTTAGTCCTTTTATTTAAATCATTACAAACTGCAGGAAAACAAAATTCTCGAGCGACATCCCACCATATTATTTCAGAAGCAGTAATACCTTGCTTGGCAAGAAGATTAGCAGCGGTATTTCCTTCTCGAAAAATGTAAGAGACTCTAAAATTCATTTGGGAGACATAATGTAAACACTCTAACCAATTTGGCTTTAATTCTCAAGGAACTTGGGTGCTTCTAGATTGAAAAAGGTGAACCACGTAAGTGGAGTCACATTCTAACCAAAGATGATGCCATCCTTTGTTCTAAGCCGTTTGGATAGCATAAATGGCTGCTTTCAACTCAGCAATAAAAGCGGAAGAGGTACCAATAGGAAAAGCAAATGCGCCTCTACCAACTCCCCAAGGAGTGTGGAAGAGTCCTCTCACCCCAGCTGGTCCCGGAGAACCCAAAGCTGAGCCATTTATGTTAACTTTTAACCAAAAGGTCGGTGGAGGATTCCAACATACTGAAATCGTGTTGGGGGCTTTCCTTGGGATTCCCCTAATACGGAGAGCACCAAGGATGCGTCTTTCTTCAAAAGAGTTATACATGCGACCCATCTTGAAGAAGTCAGTTTCTTTAATGGCATTCCAGATCTATCTTAAAACTGAGTGGATATTTGGAGTTTGATCATTAAAAATAGTAGCGTTCATGGTCCTCTATATCATCCACAAATTGTTAATAATAGCAGAACACCATGGAGTTGCTACCTGTGAACTAAAATGCTGGTTCATCGCATTTATAATAAAATCAGAGATAGAATCTGAAAAGAGGTGGCGCGTGCCAAATAACATGGAAATAGAGTGCCAAATTACTTTTGAGAAACTGTAAGATAAGAATAGATGCTTACTGTCCTTAGTATGGGCAGCATATAGAGCGCACCGAGAAGGAAAGATTACCCCTTTGGTTTTTAATTTATCCTCCATTGGAAGGTAATCCATAATGGCTCATAAGTAAATTAAAGAGCGAGAGGGGGGAAGGAATTCTTTCCAAATAAAGGAGTGCCATTCCACCACAAGTCTGGAAGAGCAAAGAGAATTATACATCCTCTTAACTGAAAGGATACCATCTGTGACTTTTGTCAAAACACAAGTGTCGTGATCAACATTAATGTTAGAAACTGCCATAATGGAGATCTTAACATCCTCATTCCTGATATGTTGAAGGTTCCATGAGTTGTTTATTAGAAAAGAATCAACAGTGTCAGTCAACCTAGCTTGCTCCTTGGCTGAAATCCCAGTTGATTAGAAACTGTAGGCCAAATCCATTCATCAGTCCAAAAATTCAGTGTACTATACCTCCCTATATTCCACTGAATTTCTAAATGAAGAGTTGAATAAATGCTTTTGATAGAGGACCAGATAAAAGATAAAAAATAAGCATCTCTCCCAATATCGAAGGGTGAAGAAAACATCTTCTGAAAATAGTCATAGGGTAAGAGTTTGAAAAAATAAGATTCCATGCAGTTTTGCTGAGCATGGCATCATTAAGATTTGATAATTTTTTGATTCCTAGACCTCCCTCATTTAATGGTAAGCAACACATTTTCCAAGGAAGGGTAATAAGCTTCTTTTCATCAATTGATCCTGTGCATAAAAAGTTCCTCATTCGATGCTCCATAAGTTTAATCAGAGACATAGGCCACCTACAAATAGCAAATGAGTGAAGAAAAGAACTAGTGATAACATAATTGATAAGTGTTAAGTGGCCAGCCATCGATAAAGATTTTCCTTTCCATTTTGTAAATTTATCGTAAATTTATCTGCAAGATGCTGCAACCATTTTCTCTTTGGAGCACCCACAAACAAGGGGACACCTAAGTAGGTAAAAGGTAATGAAATTTTCCTCATACCAGTAACGGTTTGGAATCTAGAAATTCATCTATCAAAAATAGCAGTGCCATAAATTATTTCTGACTTTGCCCACTTAACCACCTGTCCCAACATTTTGGCATAGCGCTGGAATGTCTCATTTATTGCATGAATGTTTTGGAGTGATGCCTTAGCAAATAGTAAGATATCATCAGTATATAGAAAATGTGTAGGAAAAAAAGAGTTCCTTGTGTACATCATGGGTTGAATTGCACCCGAGATAGCTTTGTGAGATAATAACCTACTTAGGAAGTCTTCTGCCAGACAGAAAAGAAGGGGAGAGAGGGGATCCCCTTGACAAACACCTCTGGAGCAGGGGAAGTAACCAGTGACGTTGCCATTGATCAGAATTGAAAGGCGAATTGATAAAAATAAAGAGAGAATCCAATCTCTGAAATGAAAAGAGAATCCAAAGGCTTCTAATACTTCTAGAATGAAATTCCAATCAAGTGTGTTGAAAGCCTTCATAATGTCGATTTTCATTGACATATTGCCTCCAAAACAAGATTTTTGAAAGAGATTAATTCCTTTAGAAGCACCCGCTATGCAGTCAGAGATTTTGCGATGCTTTAGGAAGCCAAATTGGTTACGTGAAATAATCCTTATAGCTATAACAGAAAGACGTTCAGTAAGGATTTTAGTAATAATTTTGAAGCTAAAATTGTTAAGAACAATAGGGCAAAATTAATCAATAGCAATAGCATTTGTCACTTTCGGGATTAAAACCATAAAGCTGGAATTCATACCTGAAGTGACCATTCCTGATTGGAAGTAGCTTTGAACTACAGCACAAACGTCCTTTTGAATTACCACCTAGTAAGTCTGGTATAAGATTCCAGTGAACCCATCTGGGCCCGGGGCACTATTAGCATCCATACAAAAAATAGTAGCTTTTATCTCATCAAGGGAGGGACACTAAAGCAAAACCTCATTTTCTTCATTAGTAACCAAAGGTGGGACTATGGACCGAACCAGGTGGGTATTAGAAGAGACAGTAGAATCCGCTTGAAATAAAGTTTGAAAATAATCCACAATATGACTAGCAATAGATTGTTTATTAGCAGTAAGTTGCCCGCCAATATGAAGTTGGTAAATGCTTCTTCTAGCTTTCTTCTGAGCTAGATGCTGGTGAAAGAAAGCCAAATTTCTATCACCAGCTGCCATCCATTTACTTTGGCATCTCTCTTTAAAGTAAATCTCCTATTGTTTGAGAGATAATTCTAAGGTCTTATTAGCATCAATTTCCCGCTTTTGACGATCATCAGTAAGGCCTTGATAAGAAATTTCTGTTTGAATGTTTTGAAGATTAATAAAAGCTCGGTGAATATTGTTATCCAAGTGCCCAAAGGTATTTTTATTCCAGTGTCGTAGAGCGCTTTTAAGCCTTTTTAGCTTGGCCGAGAGGGATTGCATTAGAGGGAGGTTGTTCACAGGCTCTGACCAGGAAGCTATGATAAAGTCTCGCAATCCAGGGTGGGTAACCCACATTGAAAGAAATTGAAATCTGGAAACAACACTTTCAGATAAATTACAATTCAAAAGGAGAGGAGAATGATCTGACTGATGGCGAGGTAGAACCGAACATGAAATCTTTTACCATTAGTTAAAAAAGTGGATATTGCTGAGAGCTCAATTAAGACAACTTTTAACTCGATTCATGCCGCATTTGCCATTACTCCAAGTATAATTTACACCCCGAGATGGAATGTCAGATAGAAGACAATCATTAATAAAGGTATGGAAGTCACGACAGGAACTAACTGAGGGGGCTTTGCCAGTTTTTTCATGGGAGCCAAGGACTGGATTAAAATCACTCAGCAAACACTAGCTTGCATTAAAATTGGTAGATAAATTATAAAGGTTAGACCAGAGTTGCATGCGCCTATTGCTCCACATACTACCAAAAATAAAAGAAATTCTTTGTATGGCGTTAGCAACTGTAACATCAATGGACATATGTTGATCATGAATACGAGTAGAGGAAGTTGGGAGAAAGCTACTTTTACTGAAAACCCGAAGAGAAGGCATGGGCTGATTATTACTGGCAATAAATTGAAGATTCAGTCTGTCTTAAAATGAATTAGAAATTGAAGAAAAATGTACCATAGGTTCGGCTAAGCAGAAAAAATCTAGAGAGTAGTGTTGATAGAAGAAAAGAAGTCGTTGGGTGGAGTGGTTACCCATACCTCGATAGTTCCAGCATAGAATCTTCATATATTTAATTTTTCAAGCTTTCAGGCCACTCTTTTTAACAGAGGAGCTTTATTTTTCTGAGGTATTGCAGATTTATTTTCTTTGGCGGTTGAATTGTTTGTCCCATCTGATTCAGAGTCATCTGCTAAAGATAGTTTTAATTTTTTACCTTCGGATGTGTCAGGTTCACCAGCTGCCTTGTTTGTATCTTTCACATGGTGGGTAGCATTCTTAGTATTAAAATAAATGTCTTATGGCTGTCATAGGTCTTTTACAACCAAATCCTCAAATGTGTTAGCAGAATAGTGTGAATCCACTGCCCGTGAATTCATCCCATGCTCCTATTGCTCCACTAACTTTACCGGGACCACTTTTTCACCACGAGAAAATGCATTTTGAGTGAATTTTTGCTCCACATTCTTAGGCTTCAAAATATTCTATTGTTGGTGAGTGTTCAGTATTTCTACCTGGGTGATATCCTTTGCATTCTGACAGTTAGTGCAATCCACGTTATTAACTTGCTATGGTGTGCGTGGGACCCTATCAACGGAGAGGTGTATGACATGGTGCTGAGCCGATTCCATGGCAGTTTCATTGGAGGTTTGTTTATGAACATCTGCATAATTTTCTGCCATAGGGATGGTTGGTCTGCCTTCAAGTGGAATACCTCCCCGATCTTGGTCGTTCATTTCTTCATGACTTTGGACTGTGGTATCATTCTCTGTTAATTTAGAATTCAGAACTTGGAAAGCATTGGTAATGGGGGTTTCAGATGTAGTTTTGTGTTTCTAGCCAGACTTTAACTCAACATTCTTATCAGATTTGTGAGGGACAGCAACAGTGGATAATTTCTTGCCAATTCTGTAATATCGGGAGAGATGACCAATGTTGGAACAACTATGGCAAAATGAGGGTGGGTTTTCATAGGTAACATCTATGAAAAAAATCTTGCCAACTCTCTCAATTAGAAGATTTTCTAGTAAAGAAGAAGGTAGATCTATATCAATTAAGACTCTTGCATCGTGTTCGAACTCATCGTGAGCAGTGTTATTATCAAACTTAAGGGGAACACCGATGCCTTGAGCAATGGAGGCGAGAGTTTGAGGATGCCAACACTCCCATGGGAGTTTGTAGAGATGAACCCACAATTGAGCATGTGTAGTTTTTTTAGCTGATGGGTCGAAGTCTAGCTTCAAATGTTGATGACGCAAGATTCCGGGTTTCAAGGATACCGCACCTCTGCTCCAAACTAAATTATTTTTTGCATGAGAACTCAAAATGACATGGTAATAACCTCATCCCAGCAAAATTAGTTTCCACATGTTAGAAATGCCCCACACTGTTGCTAACTTTTTCTTCAAATCTATTAGTTTCCAAGGCTCGTCACCTTTTGAGAGGATAACTCTAGCAATGAGTGCATGTTGACAGACCAAGAGCTGTTGTTCGTAGAGTTGTTGGTTAATTTTTATCGCTATGTGGCCACCTTTGTTTGTGATTGAGGGGTCTTCAGGTGAAACAGGAGGTCGGTTGTGGTAGGAGACCGCCATGGGGTAAGTTGGCTTTGCTAGGTTTTTTGGTGATTCAGGAGGTGTCTTGGGTAGAACGGAGAACATGTCTTTGTGGCTTGGATAGTTCATGAAAAATAGAATGTTCTTTAATGAGATTTTAATGATCAGAAATCTTGAGAAGTTTGGCGGTAGTGAGGTGATGACTTAAGATGGCTTTGCTGGGAGGAGACGACCATCTTTTTTCTCATCACTGATCTTTTTAACTTCATTTGTCATCGCAAACTAGGTGTAGATTATAATGGTATTATTGGTGCTCTCCAACAACATACTGAGTCCATCTCATTCAACGAATTACAAGGCCAATTGGTTGCATAGGAACTTCTACTTAAATCTCAACAACCACAAGTGCCTTTGGCTAATTTTTTAGCACTCTTCTACTTTAAATGACTCTACTTCTTCTTCTTGGTTTGTGTTTCATGCCCATCATTCTATATAGAGAGGTGGTCGACATGGTTTTACTTCTATAGTCTAGCCAATCACACCGCACTCACTTGTCGACATCGCTACCACAACAGTTCATCTCCTAGTCCTTAATCTCCTATAACGTTTCCTGCTCATGTTTGAAATTATTCAATATCACAAGACATAATGGTTGATATTAATCTCACTGAACTTTGATCTCAACCTGGTTTACTATCTACATCACCATTAGTTCCATCATCTAAATGGTTCTCTAACACTGGTGCTACACACCATGTCACACCGGACTTATCCACTCTGAGCATCTCCAATGAATATAAAGGTATGGGACATCTACTCATTGGTAATGGTCATGGTCTTCCTATTTCACATATTGGTCATAGTGTTATTTCTTCCCATTCAAAAACTCTTTCCCTAAAAAATGTTTTACATGTTGTCTTTCTCTCTTCAAATCCCATATTTCAAGCTCGAACAAGACATGTTGAGGTTGATTATCATTTCGTTCGAGATCAAGTTCTTCAAAAATAAATGACTGTCTCAGCTATTTCCTTATTTGATCAGCTTGCTGATTTACTAATTAAACCATTGCCTTCGACTTCAGTCCTTCATTACAGAGACAAACTTTGGTTGATAAATTGCCCACCTTCAGCTTCAGGGGTCAAGTTAATCATGTACATTTTATCTTCAAAGTAATATTCAAATATAGGTCTATTAGTTTGTTATTCCCTTCTTATCATTAAGTGTACAACTTGTGTATAACTGCTTGTATTTATACACCAACAATACATTCAATACAATAATCACTTCAGCTCCGTTTTGTATATATGACTTAGAAAATCAACCAAACTAATTTTCTAAAATGAATTTAAATAATTTTGGTTTGAATTTTTCTATATTAAATAATTTTATTAAGAGTTTTAAATATTTAAAAATGATATTATTAATCTACTTTGAAATATTGATTATAAACTAACCAAATCAAACCGTAAACACCATATAATTTAAAATATTTTAGAAATTCAATTCAGTTTAGTTAAATTATATTTTCTTTTACAATTAAAACCGAACCAAATTGAAAATATTTTGGTTCTATAAATTAAAAATCGAACTAAGTTTGTTTACAACTTAAATTGAATCAAACCGATTCAGTTTTAAGTTATTTTTGCTCACCCCCACTTGTCCCGTCAGCACTATCTTTGACATGTCAGCAAGTCACGCCATCAATTGCACATTTCAATTGAAAGTTGGTATAAAATTAAAAAATTAATTGTCTAAATTGATATAAATTAAAAATAAAATTATTTAAAAATTTGGCCTATAATTGAGGGTAAATGGAATTATTTTCCCTAACATTTATCTATGAAATTAAGGTAAATTAGATGGTATTGGAAAATTAGCATGACCTCGAATAGCAATGTTTCTTAATAAAATTACTTATAAAAAATTATAGAGCAAATGACAATAAAAAATAATAATTACCTTCAATTTGTAATCTTTAGTTTGCTCATTCATAGAATTGTATTTAATTTAAACAATATAAATCAACCATTTCATATACAAACCATTAAACAAACGGATTAAATTCATTTCACCTGATTAAGATACGATATAATACATTTAATTAAATATTCTAATGTGTTAATATGTTTACACATTACTAATAAATGTGTATTAACATATTAAACTCGTGAAGGGACTTATTTATTACTGTCTCCATTCCAAACAAATGGTCTTTTTTTAGAATTTTACATGGATTAAGAAAGCATTTAATAGGCTTAACTATAGGGAAAAATAGCTACTCTCTCCATTCCTTTTTAATTGTCGTTTTATGTTGAATTTTTTGTTCCAATTTATTTGACATTTTCAATTACCAATACCTTTTAACTACTTTTTTTCCTATCATACCCTTATTTATACATACATTACTTTTGGGAATATACAAAATTAATAATTAGTTGAGAGAATTATTACAAGGGTAGTATAGCATTTTACACATATATTAATTACATTTCTTAATCTGTGTGCATAATGTTTAAACGACAAATAAAAAGGAACAGAGGGAGTAAATGTGATTAAATTACGCTTCTTTAGATATTGGAAGACTTATAGACTTTTGCAAAACCAATTAATATAGATAAGGTTAATATAAGGATAAAATAGAAAAAAATTAATGTTGCATTGAATATACAAAAGTGACAATTAGTTTAAAATTTTTTATTTGAAAAAGAGACAATTAGTTTGAAACAGAGGGAGTAGTTCATTAATGAACTTGTTTAGTATTAAGGAGATATAATTTAATTTTAAAATTAGTATTAAGCAGTAGCATTAAATATATAAAATTTAACCTAATCACATCACTAATAAATGTGTATTAACATATTAAACTTGTGAACGGACTTATTTATTAGTTCGTTAATAAGCTTGTTTAGTATAAGCAAATATAATTTGACTAAAAAATTAGTATTAAGTAGTAGTGTTAAATATATAAAATTTAACCTAAGTATGGGCGGATTTAAGGAGGAGATAAAACTTTTTCCTTATTTTTTTCTTTTACACTATTTTAAAATTTAATTTTCTCGAACACTTCACATCTCACCTCTCATTTTCTTTTATTTCTCTAGAATTAACCACACCTCACCTCTTTCTCTTTGTATATTGTTTTTCTCGAATTTGCTTATTATACAGTAAGCAATTTGATAAGGTTTTTTTTTTTTATATAAGCAAACATTCATTTTATTTCATTGTGAGGGGAAAAACCACTTGAGAGAGTCTCAAATGTTTAAAAAACCCCTCCTTAGAACTAAGCAATAGAAGTACAAACCAGTTCCAAAATAAAACAGAGTTGCAAACCCCTAAACCAAAGCAAAAGAAAAATAGAAACCTGCTGAAAATAAGAATAGACCCAAGTAAAAGAAAGAAAAAGACAATATGATTCTAAAGACAACACTAACTAAGCCAACGTCAAAGGCAAGAAAGCCAAGAGTAGAAAAGAAGGACCCATCACCAACCACTAGAAAAATAAACCAGCCACATACATCATATTCCACCATGCATAATAAAAGCTCTCTTAGAGTTAGCTCTTGAATGGATCCAATCTAAGGATTGAAGAAGATCAATTATTGAACTCTAGAAAGATGAAGAGAGAGCTTTACACTAAGCAGTATCTCTAAAAAAAATTAATTTTTGAACTCTGAACTTGGAAACATCTTTGCCTTAAAAAAGAACTTCATTTCGGTGAAGCCAGATAGTCTAAATGATAGCATAGTACAAGCACATCCAATATTGAGTCTAAATATAACTAGAAACAAAAGACCTCCATTGCTGAAAGAATAATAAAATATTCTTCTGAACCACCATTTGAATACCCTACCAACTGCAAAAGAAACACCAGACTGACCAGCTAAAAGAACAATGTAACAATAAGTGATCAGTTGTTTCACCAAAACAACTATAAAAAACACAGTCATTACTAGCTAAAGGGCATAATCCAATCAAAAAAAGTTATTGCAAACTAAAGAAAGAGCTCAATCTTAGCTAGAGATAAATTTAACCAAATGTCAGGTATGATCACTTGGTCATGAGATGCAATAATCCTCATAACCTCTCGATACAAGCTACTAATGGAAAATCACCTATTAGTAGATGCCTTCCACATAACCCAATCTTCCTTCACTAAAGTGAGAGACACTTGATGAAAAATAAGTAGCATAGCTTGAAAATCTCTGTACTCCACCTCATTTAGCTCCCGAATCCAATGAAATTTCCATAGCCAACAATCATCATGATACTCTCCAAAGTTAGAAATAGAATCCCAGGGCTGTGTCAAAGAAGAAAAAAGATTTGGAAAAAGATCCTTAAAACAACCATTAGAAACCCATGGATCATGCCAAAAAAGAGTAGAATGACCATCACCCACTTCAAAAAAGAAGCAATTTAATAACACAATACTAAAGTGATCATTGGCTAAAATCACTTTAGAAACATCCCGCCAAATCATACAGCAATGCCGAGAGGTAGAGAGAAAAACATTATCAATCATACTTACCAAATATTTCTGACGAATTATGTTCACCCAAAGAGAATTATTGTCATCTTGTAAATGCCATAGCCATTTAGTTATTCAAAGCTCGATTATGAATATCAAGATCCTAAATTCCCAAGACACCTAAGTCTTTTGGACGAGAAATTTGAACCCACTTGACTCTATGTTGCTTCTTATGATACGATCCCCCAGACCAGAAAAAATCCCTTTAATGAGAATTGATAGTATTCAGCACTCCTTTAGGCAACCTAAAAATAGAGAGATAATACAACGGCATAGCTCAAAGAGTAGATTTGATCAGAGCAAGATGCCCTGCTTGCGATAAAACCCGACCTTTCCAAAGAGAGAGTTTATTTTTAATCTTTTGAATCAAAGGCTGCCATAAAAAATTACGCTTAGAGGAAACTCCCAAAGGAAGACCCAAATACATAAGAGGCAATTTAGAAGAAAGCAAAAAGTCTTTGCAACCGACTGATTAACAAAATTAGAACAAAGAGTAACAACCATGACTTGGCTCTTATGAAAGGTAACTTTCAGCCCCGAAACCACATCAAAGCATCTTAATAAGTAGACCAAATTGACAACATAAGACTGTTCAGAGTCTAGAAAGAAGATAGTGTCATCTGCAAAATTCAAATGAGAGACTGCTAGACCATTATTCAGAAAATGAAATGCCTTAAAAAGACCTGCATGTTCCAATTTAGTAAGAAAAGTCGACAGAGGCTCCATGGCTAAAATGAACAAAAAAGGAGATAAAGGGCATCCCTACTTAACACCATTATGCAAATTAAATTTCTAAGTAGGCGACCCATTCAGTAAGAGCGAAGCTCTTGAACCATACAAACATTCTTTCATCCAATTAATCCAAGTATTACCATAGCCCATTTGATTCATCACCCAAAATAAGTAATCCCATCGAATAAAATCATAAGCTTTTTGAAAGTCAATTTTGAAAACAAAACATCCAGTCTTAGAAGATAAAGAGGAATGGATAACTTCATTGGCCACTAGAAAACCATTTAAAATTTGCCTCCCTCCCATAAAAGCTAACTGACTTTTGGAAATAAGCTTATCTAAAATACCTTTCAAATGACTAGCTAGCATCTTAGTTATAATCTTATAAAGCCCATGGATCAAAGAAATTGGCCTATAATCCCCAACACGCATAGCAGACACTTTTTAGGAATCAAACTGATAAAAGAAGACTTAATGGAGTGAGGAAGTTTACCTGTATGGAAAAAGGAATCCACCAAGCAAATCAACTCATCCTTAATAGTTGGCCAAGCCTTCTTATAAAAATAAAAATAAAAATAAAAACCATCAGGGCCAGGAGCTTTATGTGAGGCACAACTCAAAACTGCTACCTGAATTTCTTCTACAGAAAAATGTTGGTCAAGAAAAGAAGCCTGCTTAGTAGAAATAGAAGGCAAAAGTAAATCATCAAAAACACCATTAACAGGACAAAAGATACTAAACCTTTGTTTAAAGTGAGATAACAACAAATGAGAGATTTTAGAAGGTTGATCAACAAGACGGCCCCCATCAAGCAACATCTAAATAGAATTACAGCACCATCTATTAGAAGCTTGAATATGAAAAAATTTGGTATTACGATCACCAAGCTTGCACCAAGACACTCGTGATTTTTGCTTCCATAAAGACTCAACCCTCTTTGAAAAAACCTCTTTTTGAAACACTAAAGTAGTGTATTTTTCATCCTCAACTGCAGACAGAGCCCTTAATTCTGCAATGCCCTCAAGAAACTCAAGCCTTCTTTCTATAATTTTTAAAGTGTTATCAACATGACCAAACTTGGACTTATTCTATTCTTTTAAAAAAACCTTCAACTGTGTAAATTTCTGCGTAATAGGGATATGGCACGGAATAGAAGCCTAAAAATTACCTACAACCTTATGAAACCCAGGACTATCCCGCCAACAATCAACGGAACGAAATGGCTTAGGACTTGACGTCATCAAAATAGAAGAAAGCCAAAGAGGATTAAGGTTAAAGGGTCCTCTAGGTAAAGAAAGCAATCTAAGAAAAGGATACTAAGTTAGCCAGCTTACAGACACAAAGGCTCTGTCAATATAGCTCTTGCTCAACTGATTACGCCAAGTGAAAACAATAACTTGTAACCTAACCTAATCTCTCAGGCTGCCATGTTGAAGTACAACTCTGATTAAAAGGCATAGAAGTCGAAGATTTTCCTTTATGTTTCTTTGGTTTGGCCCTGTCCTTTAAATAAGAATTGAGTATGAGAACTTTATGGTGCTTGTGTTGAGTCAATCTTTTATTCTTCTTATATGGGCCAGAAGAAGAAGAAGCATATAAAACAGCAAGAGGTGACAGATACCTTTGAGCACGACCCAAGACATCTTCAAAGCCCTGATCATAGCCCAAATTACCCTGAGAGCCCAAATCATGATCCAACATAATAGGAGGAGTTTGAATATTTGGAGAGTCTTTGGTTGTTATAGCCAAACTATCACAAATCTGACGAGAATCACCATGCTCCGAATTCAAGGAATCTTTTGAATTTTGAAACTCTGTCAAATCATTTTGTCGTTCAACCAGTGCCATGCCAAGATTTTCACAGCTACCGGAATCCTGAACTATACCGTCTGGAGTGAAGGTTGAAGTGCCGGAACCCTGAGAGTTATGTGAATTGACTATATCCTCATTCAACTCATTAACCTTATCATTGATTGAAGGCAAGTCACTGCAACTAGATGGTGGAACAGAAATAGAGTTGGACCAAGAAAAGAATTCTGAACAAAACTCCTCTTGCAGCAAAATACTATACTATTTAGAAGCGTACTCAACTTGGACATGCTGATTTATAAATTGCAGGTTTGATGAACTGCTGAGAATTTTGGCAGTGTCAAAATGAATTTTCTGATGAGTGTTCATGTCAACTGTTAAGAATTCACCAAACGGAGTGATAAGCTATTTAAAGAAACACTCCGACCAAAGGTTTAAAGGGATTCTATGACAACGTAACCAAACATAACGTTCGGTAATCAATGCAGAATCATGCTAATCACGTAACTCAGAGAACCATTCAAATAAAAAAGAATTTTATGAATAACACTTTTTCATCTCAGCAACTGTTGGAAACGTAAGAAGAATTCTTTTAACTCCCATGCATTTGGCTTGAATTGGTATGGCACAAAAAGATTGAATTAATCGCTGAATGGAAAAAATGAATTGAATATTTCTTAAAACACCCATACAGGATCGAGTCCACCAGTTCGATGTATCCACCTCACCTGTAAAGCTCTGTATAGAACTAACAGAGTCGTTATTGTGTATAATAGATGGAGGAGATTCATGGCGTCTTCCCTCCGATGGTTGTGGAATAACTGTCTCTTTTTCATGCTCACTATTTTGCCCTTGGAGGACATGAACATAAGAGCGATGATCAAGTTTATGATAAGCAACATCAGAATTCTATTGATTATTAATACCTGCTGCCATAACTCGCCCTCTTAAAGAATGATCCAAATTAGGTTTTCCAGCCACAAACGGCCTACTATAAAAAGAAACATCTCCTTTAAGCCTGGAGCCTCCTATGGCTACTGTATTAATAAATTGAAGGATTGCCAGACAATCAAATATGTTTTGAATTACGTAGAAAAGGAAATCTGACTGATCTTTGAAAAGCCTTGGGAAGAATAAAAACCTCCTCAATCCTCCACCGTTTAGCAAACAAGTTCCATAAGTTTTCAGTCGTCCAATCGTGAGGAAAATTTTGAAAAAAGATTACCCAACCTCTTCTCGGTGGTTTTAACTGAGATTTAAATGTCCGGCTCCGGTCAAAACGATGAAAGGAGTAAGTGGCCGAGGTTGCCATAGATGAGAGGTTTTTTTTGTCAATTTGATATGGTTAATAATTTAGTATAGCATTCAACCATTTATCAATTATATATGTTATCAATTAATTTTTTTTATGTTATTGCACATACATGGTTTGCCCAATCTTAATGTATATTTTGTCTTTAATTTGCATTATAATATGCTAAAAACTCAAATTATCCCTCAATTTCTTAAACTAAAGTACCAAAACATTAATTGATCTCACCAGTTTAAAGTTTTATATAACTGCATGATTTTATTACACGTATTGTAAAAGCTTGCATTAAAATAGCATATCAAACTGAGAAAAAAAGCTTCAAACATGCATAGAGATAGTTCTCACATCTTCCATATAGATTTCTCAATTATTCAGTAAAATAGGTTGAAGCTAGGCTAGCTCATTAACATCCACATGGAGATCACAATCAAGATAAAACATGCAGTTAAAGATATCTAAAATAGTTAAATTAATTCATTAGGCATCTTTCCTGCAAGACTGGTTGAAATTTAGACCAGAACTCTCCAACCTTTCTTGCATAAGTTTCTTCGAATGCTCTGCCATCGATGGAGTCAAATAATTTCTCCAATCCCCAACTTTACCTTTCCTGAATTAGTAATTGTTTAAAAGTCCTAAATGGTTCTTATTGCTCTAGTTCCCTTCCAAATTTTTCATATTTTTAAAACAACAGAATTTAGAGATCTCTTCTGCAGCACCTTGCTCCTCTTCCTCCTCCGAGAAAGGAAATCCTAAGAACTCAGCCAACCTTTTCGTGCTTACGATGTTGTCTTCTTTAAGATCTTTATATTTTAAGAATAAAACCTCATTAGGATTTTCCAGACTTGCTTTCCAATACCCCAAAACATGATTGTGAAATGGTCCAAAGGGATGGATTCCCCTACAATACAACTCGTAAGCCTCCTCTAATATAGATAGGTGAATCCTTGCACCATGGAAGCTTCGAAGCAAAGTGCCAATTGGAGATGAACTGATCAACAGGATTCCTACACACATAAACTATTCTACACCGGGAATCTCTAATGGAACTTGGCTGGGACGCATATGGCACATGGGTACTGAATATTCTTGGCTCAGGAATTGATACAAGATCAGGACACTGGTTTTTCAAATAAAGATCCAATTCAAATATAGGCACGACCTCATGGGGATTTGAAGCGAACAAGGGGCTGTCATTAACAGTTGAAAATTGGGTTCAGTTTGCAATCAAATGAATAGCAACCTTCAACCAAGTAGTACCTTATTTTGGGATGGTGGCAAGTATTATATCAGTATCAAGAGCTCGGAAGTGGTTTTGAAAGGAGATAAAGGGTTTAATAGCGATTTCTGAGCACCAAAAGTCTTGGTATAAATAAAATTTTGCCCCATAAAGGTTTCTTTGTTTGGGGAGTGTAGACAAATACTCCTTAAATAATGCATCTTCTTCTTTCTCTTTAGAAGAAGTGGTTGTGGTAGTGTTGAAGGCGCTTGCATTTTCCAAGAAAGAGAGAGAGAGGAATTTACTAATATAAGCAATAATATGAAAACTAGTGAACAGCTGGAAGGCAGTACCAGGAAATAGGATGAAGGAAGAGTTCTCTTTAATTAGATACTTTGAATTTCATAGACCAATACTATTTAAGCTGATACTACTTTTAGACTGATTTAATTTATTAAAACTTATTTCTAAAACTTTATTATTAAATCATAAAAATAATATTTATTTATAATATAATAACAAATTAGATGGTACAAAAAATTAATATAAAAATATTGAATTAAATATTCTTCATAAAATCTTCTATAACATTATGAAACCAATTACATTATTTAATCTTGCACTACCAAAGAGGATGAACAAGCAGTCCATTACATACCTTGCATTATATTAATATAAGCTCATCAAATCAACAGTCTCACGAGGAATTGAAGTGAACAAGGGGCTATCATTGAGAGTGGAATATCGGGTTCGGTTTACAATCAAATGAATAACAACCTTCATCCAAGTTGTACCTGATTTAGGCATGGTGGCAAGGATTAGATCAGTATCACAGGTTGGAAGTGTTTTTGAAAGGAGATTAAGGGTTTAATAATAGTTTTCGGCACCAAAAGTATTGGTGGAAGCAAAGATCAGTTCCATCGAAATTTCTTTCGTGGGGAAGTTGTCACGACCCAAACCCGGGAGTCATGACCGGCGCTAGGGAACGGGAATTCACATGAATTTGAAACCCGTAGCAAGCCTTAAAAATAACTTACACACCTAATATAACCACAAAAATGCCTCAGAATTAAAACTTTTAATAGCATAAAGAAATTTTCCAATATCATATCATAATAAAATATTCTTACAAAATATCCAAGTACACATCCTCAGATAATAACATCATCACCAACTACAACAAGTACGTACTATTAGTGCAACGTCTATAAATACAAGAAAGATCAAATTAAAAATTTACATAAGTCATCCAATGAAGAAAGAGTCTGGCGATGACAACTATTATGAGAGGTCTAACGAGAAGGAACCTGAAAAATAATTGAAGGGGATCAGACCTCACTGAGTGAATTATATTATTATATATATGCAAGCAACCTAAAGGTACATTTACTCAAGCATTTATAATAATATTTATATATTTATTTATTTTTATTTTATACATGCATTTCACGTAAATGCTCAAAACAATTTTATATCAATATAGTAAATGAAAACAAGTTGAGGATCGGAGCAGAACCCTAAAAATTTCGTAACCTCAATCACTAAACCTCACTGGCCACCAGACCCACTTAAATCCAATAATATTTCTCTTTCCCAAATTGACAGTGGATCGGCCCCGAGACCCTAAGGTCAATCGAGCTACAGCCGTCTCGCTATCGGCATGACTAGCACCGAGACCCTTGGTCAGTCGAGCTTCCACAACCACACCACTCTCTGTCAACAAATGTCAATAGTCAATTAATTTTTTTATCATATCTCACATTAATCAATGTATCAAATCATAACATCTAGTGTACTGTTGTGCAACAGTCCTAGCCCACTAGGTAGGACGTTCTACTACTATCCTCCAAAAATAACACATCACAATAACAAAATCATATCAACAATAATAAAACAGCATCAAAGTCAAGAACACTATATTCACAATATACATATACATAATGAAATAAATATATTTTAATAATCACCAAACAGATAAATAACAAATAAAGCTATAATGCATCATATTTATTTCACATTAACAACAGAATATGTGGATGCTAGATAAAAAGTTCTATATGACATGCATACATAAAATAATAAGTCACAGGTAGAATGTGTTCCTCTGTTCTGATTTGACTGGCCCTGTCCTGGAGGCCTAGCTCTCGGTGCAGGTATAGGAAATTAACAATAAAATAATTAGGATTAAAATCCTAACCTTATACATTCTAGATTTCTAAGGAAAACTTGATCTAAGGCACGAATCTAAAAACTAAAGACATTACAAAACCCGATGTCACATTTTACGAGAAATCTATCAAAAATTCGACAGACTCTCCTTTGTAAAACGGACATCTCTCTACTAAAAGTAGAGTCATTCGTACACTAAAAACTCACTTCAAAATATCCACAACTTCACATCTCCGGTTGGGCCCCTGAACTATATTTAACGCCCAACCGAGAACCAACACAACAACATATATAAAAATATATAATTTTCTCAAATCACCAATATTTCATAAAAAATTTAGTTAACTAATACAAATTAATTTATTTATATAATAAAATATAAAGGGAATTTATTTCCAAATAAATAATAAAATTCTAGTTTATAATTATAATTTCGTTAATGGAATCAAATTCCATTTTTACAATTAAATTAAAATCTATTTCAATAACTATTTAAATCACCAAAAAAATACCATAAAAATAATAAAGGACATATTTAAGCTTGAAAATAATAAATAAATTTATTTTTCATTTATTTTTCCAAAAATACTACTAATTAACTAAAAATTAGAAATTAATTATAAAAATTAATTTTATACTTTTATTATTTAAAATCAGTCTAAAACATAATAAATAACAATAAATTTAATTAAAATTTGAATAAGTAATAAAATAAAATAATTTCTCTAAAAATACATATTTAAACATAATCTTTAAAAATTCATATCTTAAAATCTATACATAATTTCATAAAACTTTCTTCATAAAGTTTACTCTACACAATTTAAGGAGTTTAAAAATATATATAAAAATTTCCAGGTCGAAATAGTAACCCAAACCCGGAAAATTTGAAAATTCTAACCTATCTCAGAAAATTTCAAACCATACATCAAAAGAAAGCTCTCCACCTCAATTTCATTTCATCTAACTACAGCCAAGCCTAATTTTAAATCAATTAAAAGAAATTGAACAGAAATTGCCTTAACAAACCTTCTCCATAAGCTCTACCAAATTAGGATCCATAAAACTCTATAAGCTCCAAACCGAGATCCTAACCCTCAATATCGATCTAACTCTGAACTGAGCTAATAATTCTTTTGACCTGGTTATCTTCATCATCAACCATTGATCCACTAACTTGTGCATCTCTTGGATCAAAGGTCTCCTTTCCATACTAATGTGAGCAAGACTACCTTAGGACTTCCTACTCAAGGCATCTACTACCATATTAGCCTTGTCTGGGTGGTATAAGATGTCACAATTATAATCCTTCAGAAGTTTTAGTCATCTTCTTTGTCTAAGATTAAGATCTCTCTACAGGAAAATATACTAAATACTTTGTGATCAGTGTAAATTTCACATGTTACCCGTACATATAATGCCTCCAAATCTTGAGAGCAAAGATAACAGTGACCATTTCTAAGTCATGAGTAGGATAGTTTTATTTATGCTTCTTCAATTGTCTGGAAGCATAAGCTACTACCCTACCATTCTTGATCAGTACATAACCTAGGCCAACTCTGGAAGCATCACAGTATACAGTGAACTTATCTACTCCATTAAGCAAAGTCAACACTAGTGTTGTAATAAACTTCTCTTTTAGAAGTTGAAAGATATTCTTATATGCTTCAAACCATACAATCTTCACATTTTTCTGAGTTAGGCGGGTTATAGAGGCTGCAATCCTTGAGAAATCCTAAACAAACCTCCTATAATACCCTGCCAAACCCAAGAAGCTCTGAATCTCTATGACTGTTGTCGATCTAGGCCATTCAAACACTACCTCAATCTTCTGTGGATCAACCTGAATGCCATCCTTAGAAACTACATGCCCAAGGAATGCCACACTTTCTAGCCAAAAATCACACTTAGAGAATTCAGTATAAAGCTTGTTCCCTTAGTGTCTGAAACACAATCCTCAAGTGATACGCATGCTCTTCCATGCTCTTTGAATACACTAGTATATCATCAATGAATCCTATCACGAACTGATCCAAGAATGGTTTGCACACCCTATTCACCAGATCCATAAAAGTTGTTGGTGCATTGGTTAATCCGAAGGACATCACTATAAACTCATAATGACCATATCTAGTACGGAAGACCATTTTAGGAATATCGGTTTCTCTAATCCATAACTGATGATAGCCCAACCTCAAATCGATCTTAGAGAAGAACTGTACTCGCTGAAGCTAATCGAACAAATAATCTATCCTCGAAAGAGGATATTTGTTTTTGATAGTCACCTTGTTCAATTCCCTATAATCAATGCATAGTCTAAGAGTACCGTCCTTTTTTACAAATAAGACTGGCACACCCCAAGGAGCAGTGTTGGGTCTAATGAAACCCTTATCAAGTAACCCTTGCAACTGCTCCTACAACTCCTTTAATTCTGCTGGAGCCATTCTATAAGGCGGCATAGAGATAGGAGTTGTGCCTGGAACCACATCAATGCAAAATTCTATCTCCCTGTAAGGTGTTAAACCCGGTAATTTGTTAGGAAAGACATCAGAAAACTCATAAGCTATAGTAACATTAAGATGAATTTCTATTCTGTAGCAGTGTCCCTGACCAATGCCAAGTATCCTTGACACCCTTTTCTTAGCATCTTTCTTGCCGTAGTGGTGGATATAAGATTCTGTGGTGTAGAACTCTTATCACCCACGAAGTTGAATTCCTCTTCATCCAAAATTTTGAAAATCACCTCTTTGCTATGACAATCTACTATGGTATAATCCTGAGATAACCAATTCATTCCCAGGATTACATGAAAGTCCATCACATCCAACAACGCCAAGTTTACTGGCAATTCTCTGCCTTCCACCAACATAGGACACCCAAAAAGAATAACATCATTGTCCAATGAATCACATAGAGGTGTGGCAACTGATAAAGGAATTGACATCCTCAAAGCTTGCCAACCCGATTTCAAAGTAAAACAGGGGATATAAAGAAATAGATAGCGAGGTGTACCTGCTACGATCGCATTAGATGCATGAGCATCCTGCTGGGGGAGGCTGAAAACTCTAAGCCTGTTCTAAGCCTCCCTGCTAGCTGGTAGAAGCCTACCCAAATCCTCTATCACTACCTCTACTTCCTCTACCTCGCCCCTGCTGGGCTACGAACTGAGAGGTACTCAGGTACTAGAATGGAGGCGGCTGCAACTGAGCTGGAGCTACACTAGCAGAAGAAGACTATGGGAACTACAGCTTAAAACCTGAATAATGGCATGATATAAAAAAATGCTCATTTGTCCACATTTGTAGCACATTCCTAGAGCCATATAGCACGGTCCCTGATGGACTCTCTTTCACGTCTAATAGGCACTGGCTGTAGATCATGTGCTACAATATCTAAAACTATGACCACTACTGCTACTGGTAGCACCTGGACCAAATCTGACAGGCCTACGAGCTCCACTGCGGCCATGTCTACCTCTCCAGCAAACCCTGTACGGAGGTCTCTAACCCTGTTAAAAAGGTCCCCCCGACTGACTACTAGTGCCCAATTGAAATGATGTATGCTGGGCACTTATAAATCCTCCTACGCTGGCATAAAATACCACTACTTCTTGGTATAACATAATCTGAGCTCCCTGCTAAATTAGAGGCTGCATAGGTGGTAAGGCCTCAAGTACAGCTGCTGCACCCTACTGAACTCCTAGTGCATAAGCAACTTCCTCAAATTCCTGGCCTGCAGGTTCATCATCCTGTAGCTCTCTTTGTCTACGGTGACCTGCCGCTCCTTGAGGTCTGCCTCTACCCCTGCCTGTATGGCTAACTGGCGGCTCAGGGGGTTGAGCTTCATCCTGGTAGGACTCCTCGTCCTTGGCCTAATCGACTAGTGGAGTGACACTAACTACAACAAGTACGTACTACTACTGCAAAATCTATAAATACAAGAAAGATCAGATTAAAAATTTACATAAGTCAGCCGGTGAAGAAAGAGTCTAGCGATGAGAACTACTATGAGAGGTCTGACGAGAAGGATCCTAAAAAATAATTGAGGGAGATCAGACCTCACTGAGTGAATTGTTATTATATATATGCATGCAACCTAAAGGTACATTCACTCAAACATTTATAATAATATTTCTATATTTATTTTATTCATGCATTTCACAAAAATGCTCAAAACAATTTTATATCAATACAGTAAATGAAAACAAGAGGAGGATTATAGCAGAACCCTAAAAATTCGGTAACCTCAATCATTGAACCTCACTGGCCATCAAGCCCACTTAAATCTAATAATATTTCTCTTTTCTAAATTGACAGTGGACCGGCCCTGAAACCTTAAGGTCAATTCAGCTACAACAGTCTCGCTGTCGGCATGACTGGCCCCAAAACCCCTGGTCAATCGAGCTTTCGCAGCCACACCACTCTCTATCCACAAATCTCAATAGTCAATTAATTTTTTTTTATCATATCTCACATCAATCAATATATCAAATCCTAGCATCTAGCGTACTGTTGTGCAACAGTCCTAGTGTAGCCCACTAGGTAACACATTCTACTACTGTCCTCCAAAAATAACACATCACAATAATGAAATCATAACAACAATAATAAAGCAACATCCAAGGAAAGAACATTATATTCACAATATATATATACATAATGAAATATATATATATATTTTAATAATCACCAAACAAATGAATAACAAATAAAGGTCTAATGCAGCATATTTATTTCACATTAACAACAAAATATGTGGATGCTAGGTAAATAGTTCTATATGACATGCATACATATAATAATAACTCACAGGTGAAATGCGCTCGTTCTGATTTAACTAGACTTGTCTTGAAGGCCTAGCTCTCGATGCAACTATAGAAAAATAATAATAAGATAGTTAGGATTAAAATCCTAACCTTATACATTCTAGATTTCTAAGGAAAACTCGATCTAAGACACGGCTCTAAAAGCTCAAAACTTTACCAAACTCGATGTCACATTTTATGAGAAATCTGCCAAAAATTTGACAGAGTCTTCTTTGTAAAACGGACGTCTCTCTACTAAAAGTAGAGTTATTCCTGCACTAAAAACTCACTTCAAAATATCAACAACTTCACATCTTAGGTTGGGCCCCCAAAGTAAGTTTAACGTCCAACTGAGAACCAATACAATAACATATATAAAAATATATAATTTTCTCAAATCACCATTATTTCATAAAAAAATTAGTTAACTAATACAAATTAATTTATTTATATAATAAAATAAAAAGGGAATTTATTTCCAAATAAATAATAAAATTATAGTTTATAATTAAAATTTCGTTAATGGAATCAAATACCATTTTTACAATTAAATTAGCATCAATTTTAATAACTATTTAAATTATCCAAAAATACCATAAAAAAATAAAGGACTTATTTAAGCTTGAAAATAATAAATACATTTATTATTCATTTATTTTTCCAAAAATACTACTAATCAACTAAAAATTGGAAATTAATTATAAAAATTATATTTATACTTTTATTATTTAAAATCAGTCGAAAATATAATAAATAACAATAAATAATAAAATACAATAATTTCTCTAAAAATACATATTTAAACATAATCTTTAAAAAAAATTTATCTTAAAATATATACATAATTTCACAAAACTTTCTTCACAAAGTTTATTCTACACAATTTATAGAGTTTAATAAAAATATAAAAATATAAAAATTTTAGGGTCGGAGCAATGCCGGAACAGTAACCCAAACTCGGAAAATTTGAAAATTCTCAAATATCTCAGAAAATTTCAAGCCATGCATCAAAAGAAAGTTGTCAACCTCAATTTCATTTCATCTAACTACAACCAAGCCTAATTTTAACTCAATTAAAAGAAATTGAACAAAAATCCTAGAAATCAATTACCTAAAATCGATGTGCTTGCTGGTGTTAATTCCTGAAATTGATGGAGGGGAATTGAAGCTCAGAAGGAGAGGATTCAAACAAGACCAACGGTGAGCCAACGGCTTGCCAAAGGCGGCGATGGTGGCTCCCACAAGTTTCGGCCAAGAAGAGAAAATAAAGAAGGAGAACGAAGATGGTTGGAGGAAGGAGGGGCTGCTGGGCTGTCCGGTGGTCTCTGACGGTGATAGCGTTGTGGCTGGC
The DNA here is from genome assembly GCA_949671775.1 of Mallotus repandus. Taxonomy (NCBI): domain Eukaryota; kingdom Viridiplantae; phylum Streptophyta; class Magnoliopsida; order Malpighiales; family Euphorbiaceae; genus Mallotus; species Mallotus repandus. The sequence goes on along the minus strand of CATIWM010207264.1, from coordinate 6,828 downwards.
ACAACAAGGGTAGTGGTGGTTGGTGGTGGCGTCGGGTGGGGAAGGAAAGAAGAAAAAGAAGAAGAAGAAATTTTTTTTTATTATATATATATATATACTATTAATATATATAAAGTACAAAAAGTACTTGCATTATGTTTTAAAAATAAAATTTCTTCCCAACTTTATACCAACACATACATAAAATATATATATATTTAGATACTCTAAAAAATTATTAAATTTCACAAATAATAACAATTCATAAAAATAATAAATTAAATACTAGCACTTTAAATCCTCAATTTAATTTAATAATTTAAATAAAAATATGAGTTATAACAGAAGTGTAGAGAGAAACTTCTGAAATAATTCTTCATCATCTTCTATAGCAGTTGCAATGGTATTGTTGAGGGTGCTTGTGCTTTCCATGATAAAGAGAGAAGATTTATAAATTGATATGAAAACTGGGAATTAACTGGGAGGCAATATCAACATAGACAATGAATGAGTTTATAAAAGGCTCTTGGATTTGAATGTTGTTGATGATTGATCACCATTGACACAATTAAGGGAAGATTTATAGATTGAGAAATCATAATCCTTGAAGCCTCAAGAACATAAATTTCATTTTATTAATAATTGGAAACATTATTAATAGTAAAGCCTTAATTATGAGGTGATTAGAAATTCTTAAATTTGAAATTAAGGTTCTTAAATTTCAATGAGAATTAGGTTTGGATGGTCTAAAATCAAATTCCGAATTAAGTTTAATAAACTCCTAAGAAAGGTTGCTTAATGTTTTAGGAAACATAAGGTATGCAAAATCAATTGATTATATGATTAAATGACTCGATGATTGTGATGATTTAATTCCTTTTTTTTAGTAAAAAATTGGAGGCTAGAAATCAGGAATGCACCCAAGCATCTCAACTAGGTTGTCACCCTTTTAGCATTGGTATCATTTTTCTGCTGTCCAAAAAATTTATTGAAATAAAAATAAGTAAAGTCATACAGAATGAAGCATAAAAACCAAAACCTGAAAGGCATTAACAGAACCTATAACTAGGACATCTACAAAAATCATTACAAGTGAATAAATTCAGAAATAATGGAGCCGAGTCCCACAAAATAGGAGAAGAAATAGTCATGCCATGCTTTGCTAATAAATCAGCAACAGAATTCCCTTCACTATATATGTGAGACACCTTAAAAGCCATTTGTGAAGCATAATGCAAACATTAAATCCAACGATTTTTAAGCTCCTATGGAACTTGCTTATAATGAATTTTGAATTATTGAACAACATAAATTGAATTAAACTCAAGTTAAAGGGTGTGCCATCCCTTGTGGCAAACAATATCCACAGCATAGATTGTTGCTACAACGTCGGCAAAATAAGCAAAATTGCGTCCTAAACTGAATACAAACGCGCTGCAAGGAAAACTAGCAGTAGTCCGATAAATGCCACCTACACCCAAAGTGCCTAGAGCTCCCAAGGAAGACCCATCAATGTTTACCTTAATCCATTCTGCAGATGGGGGCTGCCATACCACAGTAATAATCCTCTGGCCCTTTCTAAGGATAACATAAATGTTCAAAAGCTTAAGAATACAAAATTCATTAATGTAGTTAAACATGTGCCCAAATCAAAAAAAGTCAGTCTCTTTAATAGCAGACCAAAGGGATATGAGAGCATGATGTATATTCGAAACTTCACCTTCAAAGATAGTTGCATTGCGGACTTTCCAAATCAACTGTATCCCATTGATAACAACAGAATGCCACAATGCTGCAACTTGGGAGCTAAAAGAGTGCTGCATAGCAGCTAAAATGAGAACAAGCAAATAGCCCAAATGCAGAATGCTTTTATGAAAAAGCAAAGCAATGGAACACCACATAGCTTTAGCAAAAGAACAACTAACAAAAAGGTGAACTTTATCTTCAAAATGGGTAGAACATAAAGAGCAATGAGAGGAAAAAGACATACTTTTCAGTTGTAAATTATCATCTATGGGGAGACACCTCAGATTGCACGCCAACACAAAAAAGAATGTTATAGAGGAAGGAACTCTTTCTAGATGAAAGATTCCAAGGAATGACTTGATGAGAAGTACACAAGTGATTATACAACTATTTTACTGAATGAGAACCATCCTTAACCGAAGTCCAAATGCATAAATATGATTCATTTTGAGCAAGAGATACAATAGCAATGTTGGCAATAACTCTGAATTATTAAACTGAGAAATCAACCACTAATCATTAACTAAATAATCAGAAATGGGAGCCAATAAATTTCTTTGATCTCGAGGAGGAATATTTAGCTGATTAGCAACAGTTAGAATAAGCTACTCGTCAGACCAAAAATTGAGCTTACTATTAGAGCTAATTAACCCCCTCACCTTTTATCAAAGATTAGTGTAAATATGCTTGATGGAGGACCACACTGAGGATTGAAAATGAGCATCTTTGGGCATTCCTGAAGAGTATAAAAAATGTTTCTGAAGAACAAAACTAGAAAAATCATCAAAGGTAAGGAAATGCAAAGCAAATTTGCTTAACATAGCTTCATTAAGCTCCTTCAACCGCTTAATCTCTATACCACCTTCCTTAAAAGGAAAGCAACAAAAATGCCATGGAACCGTAACAAGTTTTTTGACATCAACCAAACCTGTCCATAAGAAATTGTGCATGAAAATTCTCCATGGAAGAAATTAAACTCTGAGGCCATTTATAAATGGTAAAAGAATGAAGAAAAGAGCTTGTAATGACCTATTTTATAAGAGTTAAATGCCATGCTAATGACAAAGTACTCCCTTTCCATTACAAAAACTTATTACAATTCTTATTAGCAAGAGGTTTAAACTATTTCCTTTTAGGAGCGCCATTAAACAAAGGCACACCCAAATAAACAAAAAGGATAAAGCCTTTTCTCATTGCCATAACTTGATGCAATTTGTCAATCCATTTATTAGAAATAGCAGCTCTATGAAAAATCTCTAACTTAGACCAATTAACCAATTGACATGAGAAAGTCCTATGAAGCTTGAATGTTCAATTAATAGCCCGAATATTATGAAGGATTGCTTTGCCAAATAACAAACATCATCGATATAAAGTAAATGAGTTGGAAAATAAGTCCCACGAGTCTAAAGCATAGGATTTATAACACATTGAGCAACTTTAAAAGAAAGCAGTGTACTAAGAAAATCTTCAGTAATGCAAAAAGGAAGAGGGGAAAGGGGATCCCCTTGCTTGACACCCCGAGAACAAGAAAAATAACCTTTTGATGAGCCACTAATCAAAATTGACAATCTTGAAGAAGAAAAGAGATTTAAAATCCTGTCCCTGAACTTCAAAGAAAATCCAAAAGCTTCCAAAACATCAAGTAGGAAAACCTAATCAACAGTATCAAAAGCGTTATGAATGTCAATTTTCATAGCCATATTAGCCCCAAACAAGTCTTGTTAAGCAAATTAACACCCACAGAAGCACAAGAAATACACTCACTAATACTCATGTGTTTTAAAAAACCAAATTGATCATAAGAAATTATTCTTGTGGCAATATCAGCAAGGCGATCAGCAAGAATTTTGGTAACAATTTTGATGCTAAAATTGTTAAGAACAATAGGGCAATATTGATCTATAATAATGACATCAACCACCTTAGGAATTAAAACTATAAAACTGGAATTTATTCCTGAAGTTACCACACTTATATTAAAGAAGCTACAAACAGCAGCACAAACCTCAATTTTAACCACATCCTAGAAAGTTTTATAGAAAATACCTGAGAAACCATCAGATCCAGGAGCACTCTGCGCATCCATATGAAAAATAGTTTCTCTAATTTCATCAATACTGGAGTAGCGAACCAAAGAAGTGTTATCAGTATCATTAGAACTATGACGGATAACATTTTTTATGAATTCAATATTAGAACAAACCGAAGCCTTAGACTTGAAAAGATTTTGATAAAAATCAATAATATGGTGTTCAATAGAAGGCTTATGATCTGTTATGTGATATCCCTAATCTAATAATAATAATAATAATAATAATAATATTAATATTAATAATAATAGGGAAAATAGCCCTAATTATCCTCAATTATAGACCAATTTGCTAAATTATTTTATCCTTTAAATTGTATCAATTTATATAGTCAACTTTTCAACTTGTTTCTATTTTATCCAACTTGCATTTGGCGTGTGGAGTTGCTGATGTGGTAAATAAGGTTGACGTGGCAAATGACATCAGCCCTCCACATTAGCAACTCCACACGCCAAATGCAAGTTAGATAAAATAGAAACAAGTTGAAAAGATGAGGATAATTAGTACTATTTTCCTTTTTTTTTTTTTTTGGAAAAAGACATTTTTCTTTTGAAAAAAGACATGTAATTCATAATTCATACAAGCAAATCTTGGTTATTTTTTTAAATTTTAAAGGTATTATGTGCTCTAGTAAAAGTAATTATGAATTACATTATGAAAAAATATATATTACTATCTCATTCTATTTTTAAATCACTTATTAACCAGCTTTGGTGAGTGAAGTAAGAGATCATTCAAATGCTTAAATATTCGAATTAATATATGCATAAAATTTTAAAGGTAAATAATAAATGAATTTATAGTTTTAATTGATTAAAATTATTTAATTATTTATTTTAAAAGATATATTATTTGCAATTTACAACTGCATAAATATATGAATTAAATTATACATAAATAATACAAAGAAAAGAGAAAATTTTATTAAAATTTCTTTTTTCTTTGTATTATTTATGTATAATTTAATTCACAAATTAACCAACTTTTGTGAGTAAAGTAAGAGATCATTCAAATGTTTGAATTTTAGAATTAATAGTTTTATGCATAAAATTTTAAAGGCAAATAATACATGAATTTATAGTTTTAATAGATTAAAATTATTTAATTATTTATTTTAAAATATATATTATTTGCAATTTACAATTTCCTAAATATATGAATTAGATTATACATAAATAATACAAACAAAAAAGAAATTTTTATTAAATTTGCCCCAGCGTAAAATTACTAAAGAAATAATATTTCATTGACAATTTGGTTTCATGCTTAAAAAAAAAACCTTTTCAATTAATCACAGGAAAACTATTGTTTAATAATAAAATTATAAAAAGCAAAATTATAATAATAAAAGTAACATATGTCATGGATTAACATGAAAAATTACTTTTACTAGTGCACATAATACCTTTAAAATTTACAAAAATAGCCCCTTAAAATTTATAAAAATAACCAAGATTTGCTGGTATGAATTATGAATTACATGTCTTTTTTTTTTTAAAAAAAAATACCTTTTTCCAAAAAAAAAAGAAAAATAGTCCTAATTATCCTCATCTTTTCGACTTGTTTCCATTTTATCCAACTTGCATTTGCCAGGTAGAGCTGCTAATGTGGAAGACTGATGTCATTTGCCACGTCAACCTTATTTGCCACATCAGCCTTCCACATTAGCAACTCCACAAGCCAAATGCAAGTTGAATAAAATATAAACAAGTCAAAAAGTTGACTATATAAACTGATACAATTTAAAGGATATGATAATTTAACAAATTAATCTATAATTAAGGATAATTAGGATTGTTTTCCCATAATAATAATTAAATAAAACAACTGAAAGAAATAGGTGGCATTTAGGAGGTACAACTGTTAGAATGAGAAAGAATAGGGGAGAGGTGGGAGCTATAGAGGTTTCCAGCAATTTTTTTTAAAACAAGGACAACTGTTGAAGAGAAATGGTTGCATGTCTTCAAACCTTAGTCACCATTTTAGCATCACATTTTCTTCTTCAAACCTGAAACGCATCTCTTTTCTTTTCTCCATCAAATTCTCTTAACAAAGCTTTCCTCCGAACCCAAATCTTATCAAGGAAAGAGAGGAAATTTCAGAGTTGTTTTGAGAGTTGTAGAAGATCATGCATAAATTCTTTTCTAAATCAATAAAAGCAAGTTTATTTGAATTCTTTCTTTTACAACTACACAATTTTGTTTAGGTAAGTGATTTCTTAATGATTTATTTCTTTGATTCTATGTTGTTCTTGAGTTGTTGTATGTTCTCATGGATTAATGAAAGAAAGACTTGAAATTGGAGTTTTAAATTAATAAATTATGTGTTATTTATTTTTTTGGTAATGTGAACGTTTGATGGACCTCTATTAGGTTAAAATTCTTTTATAAACTCTTCTTTAATTAGTTAAGATTCTGTCATAAACTTTTCTTTTAAGGGAACTTGAAATTTTATTAAAATGAACTCTTTAAAGCTTTGTTTAATGACAATTTAGGTGTTGTTAGAAAACCCATAAGTTTTGGTTACAAAATATGGTAGATACGAACTTGATACAGTATTGGATTTCTGCAATTAAATTTTTGTGTGATTTTGGGTGTTCTATTTTCTAAAAATCTAATTGAAGTGCCAGTCTTGAAACCAAAATTTTCAGAGCATAGAGGTAGGTCTAGTCGCCTGAATATGCTTAGGCGGACGCCTCATCCAAGGTGGGGATCACCACAATAAGTTATTGGTTGCCTCTTTTATTTTTAGACAAGGCTATAGTGATTAGAAATCAGACAAGAAGTTTAGAATCTTATGTATGTTTCTTCAAATGCTATTTTTAGGAGTTTTATCAGTTGTGACTGTTGATCAAAGATTGGGTTCATCTAGTTAAGTTCATGTCAGCAATATCAGGTCAGTGGTTAACTATATAATGAAGCTTTTTAATTTATATTATTATTATTATTATTATTATTATTATTATTATATATATATATATATATATATATATATATATATATATATATAA
>CATIWM010207234.1:0-15757 GCA_949671775.1 Mallotus repandus | reverse complement strand
AGAACAAATAAAATGTTGAGAAAAAAAGTATAAAGCAAAAAAAAAATTGAAAAAAATCAGTAAAAAAAAAAAAGTGAAAAAAAAATCAGCAAAAAGAAAAAAATACTAAAAAAATAACCTTAAAAATAACGGTGATAATGAGAGTGATCTATATTTGAAAAAAAAAGTTAAAAAAATTAGTTTTGAAAGTTTTTTTATCAATGACATTTTTAAATTTTTTTATTTTTGATATATTTATATAAAAAACCCAACTAATTATATTTACCTAGTTAGTGTTACAATATACTAATCATACCAACCAGTCATTTACTTTGTATTTATAAATATTTCATAAAATACAGAAAATATAAAATTATGACAAAAAAAATCTATCTTTTGGATCCATGTATTTAAACTTTTTTAACATTAAATTTTCATATATTTATTTTGTATTTAAACTTTTTTTAACAATAGCATTTCATATAATTTCATCACATTAATTATAGTATGAATAAGTATTTAGTTAAAATTAAATAAAAAATATTGATAAAATGTCAAATATATTCTTATATAATTTAAAAAATATATCTCAAAAATTATACAGTATTATTTTTCACTTAATAAAAAAGTATGAATTTAATACTATATTATTATTATTATTATTGTTTTGTTGTAGTAGTGAAATTTAATATTGTTTTTTTCTATTTATTTTTATAAAATAAATAAATTATGTTTAGAATAGTCATTTTATATACTAACTATAGGCGGTGGGGTTGGTACGTGCGCCCAAGTGTTTGGCGACCACAACATTGTGTGAGCTTGAGGCCCATTAGGAAATACATAATGGGCTTGGGGCTCAAAATAGAGATGGAGTCGCCACCCGAATGAAAGTTGAAACACACTATACAACAACTGGATTCCATGGAGGTTCCCAGAAGCTGTCATCAGAGATCGGGTTCAGAAACTGAGTATGGGCTTTTGAATGCCCACCCAACCTTACGGTTGGTCTCCGTGTGTATTTTGTATTTTATTATCTTTGATTATTAGATTATTTCCTTATTATTGTTGAATTGCACTCATTTTCAGTATTATATTTAATGTTCAAGTTTGCACATTAGTCCTTTTCATGCTTATTAACTCGACACTTGATCAAGTAATAATAATGAATTATAATCATACATTCCAAATAAATGGGGGAATGATTAAGGATTACAACATTTTACTCAAAGTAAAAGGGAAATAAACGAAAAATAAATCCCCCCAAGAACTAATTAAGGAATTAAACATTCCCTACTTGAAAATTGCACTAAGATCCTACAAAACTGGAAGTATTAAACTTTCGACAAATACAAGATCAATAAAGAAAAAGGAAAAGTCCAATTTGTTAGTTTCACATAATAAGCATAAATACTTATGCAAATATAAACAAATACTCGATCAAACACAATATATTAACTGATTAGACTCAAAATTGTGGCATATGATAGGAAAAAAAACACGTAAAACATGCAAATTATATGAAATAAGCATAACTTATGAAGGCAAAATCAGGCGAAGCTCTGATCGGGACGCGATCGCCTCTTCAAAAAGGCGTCGCCTCTTGGGTAAGAGGCGATCTAAGATCGCCACATCATGAGGCATCGCCTCTTCAACAGAACACAACAGATCATATCTTCTTAACACTTAAGAAATCTTCTAAACAAAATTCAACTGAGCAGAGCTTAATGTAAATACACAAAATATACAATTAATGCTCAATACTTCATGTGATCATGCTTTATATATGACTCCAAATAAACACCAAACACAATAACAATAAAGAAAACTAAGAAATGAAGGCTTGAAGTGAAGTAAAGAGTTTAAAACTTAAAAATGAGAATCCTCACTAATTGAAGCAAGGTCAAGGCTTCTAACTCAGTCCTCAGAGTTGGTTTGATAATTCAAAATGCTTGTGAATGCAAGGTGAACCTTCCTCTTTCTCAAGAAATGGTGATTTTCAAGCTTAAAGCTCTGCTTCTTCTTCTTTTCTTTTCCTCTTTTTCTTTTCCTCAAGGATGTTTTTCCTTTTAGCTCTTCTTCCTTTCTTTTAAAAAAATGGCCCAAACCTCCCAACAATGAGCTCAAAACTCCCTTTTAACCCTCTAACCCTTTACTTTTTCTTTTTTCAAGAAAATCAAGCTAAGACAAAAGACCATGATTTTTCATAATTTCTCTCTCTTTTCTAGTTTAATTCTGCCCCAAAAGTCCTATTTTTATGCCCAAATCTCTTTCCTACTTATGCAGTCATAAATGACATTTAATGCAAAGTAGGTTAGCCACCAAAGATGCGTCGCCTCACCGATGCTAGGGGTGAAGAGGCGATCGCCTCTTCACCTAGGCCAAACTTGGGCCTTAGGGCCAAAAGGCATGGGCTTGGGCTTGAGGCTTGGGTTTGATAATTTGGGCCTGGTTCTAGGGTTTTGGGCTAGTATTTCAAGGTTTTGAGCTTGGTTGTAGGGTTGTAAGCTTGTATTTCAAGGTTTGGGCTTTCGAGTCCATTTTCAAAGAAAGTTTCGGGCCTTCTTGCATTCAATATTCATACTATCTCATCACTGGGCTTTCATTGCGGGCCGACCAAATCTAGGGTGACCACAGTTTGCCCCCTTAGTTTTTTACAAACTGGATTTTTGAAATCATTTTTTTGAAAAAGCAACATGCAAAAGCAGTAAACAATAAAAACGACATACCTGATCTCCGAGCTTTGCTTACGTTATTAGCCTTAAAAATTCAAACCTGAGAGGTCAAAGTTTGATACTTACTGAAATAATCTTGAAATGTGACCGTGATCCTTGGATTTTCTTGGCCCCACCAACCACTCATTATAGTTTTATCATGAATCTTGAGCCTTTCTGACACAAGATCACTCAGTAAAGAATAAGGAAATGTGACCATGATCTTCGAGTTTTTCTGGCCCGATCAGCCACTCATTATAGTTTTTCATGAATCTTGAGCCTTTCTAACAGAAAGAGTCACTCAGTAAAGAAAATGGAGATGCATTTCGGGATACAACTCAACCAAACATTCCTTACAATGCGCACTTCGGGGATATAACCTAACCAGACGCTCTTAAAAAAAAGAAAGAATGTACTTTGGGGATACAACCTGACCAGATGTTCCTTGTAATGTGCACTTTGGGGATTCAACCCAAACAGACACTCTTAAATAGAAGAATACACTTCGGGGATACAACCTGACCAAACGGTCCTTGTAACGCGCACTTCGGGGATACAACCCGATCAGACATTCCTTGCAATGTGCACTTCAGGAAAATAACCAGACCAAATGCTCTTGAACAGATACTTCAATCAGAAGATCTTTAACTCTTGAATATCGATTTCAGGATACACCCAAAAAGTGAAATGGCAATTTTTTCATTTTTCCCTTTTTTTTTCCTTTTTTTTAGTGGGCTCTACTGGGGATTTATATATGATAATGGGCCATTCTTGGGCTATTCTTCTTTGGCTAATGGGCTCTTCCATTCTCTTTCCTTTCTTCCTTAACAAGATTTCCCTATTTACCCTTTCTCTTTCCTATATATAACTTCCTTTTTCACTTTTCAATTTACCTTTTGCTTTTAAAGCTCCTTTTCCTTTTCACTTTTCAAAGCTTTCCCTGCCATAGACACTGTACGGACCCTGGATTTGCCTACATGGGACCCAATGTCACTTATAGTGCATCCCATGTGTAATTTTGGCCTTAACATTGGGGATGAAATCTCTCTTCTGGTGGATATGCAATCCCATATCTATGGATAGGCTACTGGAGAGATTAGTGTTCGATTTCTTTAATTTTCCCTGCAAATATTTTTAAATAACATCGGGTTATTACTTATAGATGCATGTTTATCATCTTAACTGAAAGAAATTTGATTAAATTGAACAAAATTGTATAAATTGAATATTTTGGTTCAGAGTGCTGACATGAAGGGGTAATCGCCTCTTTGTAGAGGCGGTCGCCTCTTAGAGAGAGGTAGTCACTCTTCATAGAAAGACTACCTATCGAGGGGGCAATCTCCTCTTCGTGAAGAGGTGATGTCCATGCAAAGGGGCGATCGCCTTTACGCATAGGGGTGGTTGCCTCTACGCGTAGAGGTGGTCGCCTTTTTGGCAGGAATCTAGAAAAAAAATTAATTTTATTCACTAAAATAGTAATTCAACTCCTTATTTTTCCCTGTAGCTTGATTCCTACACTTTCAATGGTGTTAGGAACTTCCACGGTGCTCGTATGTGGTATGACAGCTTCCTGGACGGTATCAAGGGCCATATTCATGACACTGAGTTTTTAGACTTCATCCTCGTGCTTCTAGATACCTAGGGGCGGACTGATTGCCAGCCTCTACAGGCTTTGATGGAGAGATGGTCTAACACTATGCACATGTTCGACCTCTCTTTCGGCGAGTTCACCATCAATCTGGTTTCTTTTGCAGTTGTCATGGGGTCCCATGTGCGGGACATTCCGTGCCTTTTGATGTGAGCTTATATAGGATGTCATCTGACCGGGTTTCCCACATTGAGCATCTGCTAGGGATGATCCCAGATATGAAGGGGACGCACACCATCAAGATCGACTCAATTTAGAGTCACTATACATGAGAAAGAGTAGAGGCTGCTATCACTGGCCACTAGATCGATCAGGTAGTGAGATCCTTTCTCATCTACCTCCTTGGGACTACGCTTTTTGTTGACACAACGAGCTCCATTGATATGATATTCTTGATGCTACTGACAGATCTTGACCTAGTGGCTACATATGACTGGGGTAGTTACGCCTTGCGTACCTGTACCAGAGTATGGATGAGACTATTCGAAGAGCTAGATGATTTTTAGTTTCTAACGTGATGTTCTATTATTTTCTCTCTTCTTTTCTTTTATTGAATTTGTCTTAAATACCATTATTTGCTAACACTTCTCTCTCTTTTACAGGATTAGGCCCTGGAGTTAGAGTTGATTATAAGGTTATCCCTCATTCATGATACTCCTTTCCCTGCCATGGCGAGGTAGGGCCCCAGCCGAGATTGGAGGAGCCTAGTTGCTTATGTGCACATCCACCATGAGTGGCTACATAGCCTGACACCTAATGAGGTAAAGTACCTACAAATGTACCCATAATTAATAACATGTTCGTCAATTAAATTCCTTCACTTACCTGTTTGCTTTCAACAGCTACGCTTGGATTTGTGGGTTCCTGAGGCTAAATGGACCCAAGCCATGGTTTGCTCAAGACCGCTGTCCAAGAAGAGGGTGTTACTCCGAGGGCCTGGCTGTAGGGTTTGGTACCTTGGTGAGAGGATCCATCAGTGGCGCATGGGAGCTCGGGTAAGACGGCCATGGTTTGCCCCTCCTCGTGAAATCTTTTGGGCACATTTATTGGAGGGAGAGGGGCTTGATCAAGCCTGTGAGGGGGATGATGTAATAAATCATTGCAAGAGGAGGAAGTCTCGGTATGTGGACTTCGCACGAGCTCATCTCCTATAAAGGATGCCTCCTTTTGCGTCTACGTCTCAGGTGAGTGTATGATTCCATTAAGCATATATTTTATATCTTTGTTTGTAACTGTCATTTTTTGACTTTATTTTCCACTCTTAGACACCTGCCAGACCACCAATTGCCCGTGCTGGGCCTACTACCCATGAGCGACCTCCCCAGTGCCCATATACTGTACCTAGTGGCAAGGGTACTTTAGCTAGTGCACCACCTCCTGGAGAGGCTTCCAATTCTTAGTCTCAGATGGTGGTAGGTAGACTTACTGCTCCTCCAGATTTGATGACCCGATGCTGGGTGCCTTCAGGCGAGCTTTCTCGTCAGTTTTTGAGATTGGATAAGACTCTAAAGCCACTGTTCATCCCAGAGACTTCTACACATATAAGTTCTCTTTCCTTTGAAATCTTGTTCTTAAACTGTCTTAATACAATGTTAGTTTTAATAAGTCATTACTTGTACAACTACCTCAAAACCAAGAAGAGTACATGTACTGAGTGATTGAGGCTCAGAAGGACATCCTGATGAGCATGACTTCACAGTGGAAGGTAACAATTATACCCTATTTTTATATGTATGCATACCTTCATGATTTCTTACCTTTTATTATACTTTGACAGGATTAGTATGATGCTAGTTAGGCTAGGGTCACTACTCTTAAGTGTCAGCTGGCGGCCCTTCAGGTGGAGGAGGATGACGATAATAACACCGAGGCTAATGATGATGAGGAGGAGAGTGCTAGTGATGGTAATGGTGATGATGATGATGATCATGTTGATGACCCTATTGATGACCCTGCGGATGAGGGGGATGACCACGGAGGTGATGAGGAGTGATAGGACACAGCAGACGTCTGTTAACCTAAGGTCATAAACTAGAAATAATTTTGTTATTCCGCATTGTTGGCTTCATTTTTTTATCATTTAAATTGATCTTTTACTTTGTATTTTCATATTTGCACTGAATTAATGATATATAACATTTTGAATTCAATTTGACTGCAGTTCGGAATAATTAAAGCAAAATTTCATTACAGAATGTTCCTTCTCTGATAACAAGACCTTAAATGTACAATATAGTCACTTTGCAATAATGAAAAAAGTACCCCCACTGTTGGAGAGGCGTCGCCTCTTTGTGAAAAGGTGATAGGAAATCGCTTTGACACGCAGAGGCATCACCTCTACGCAGGGGCGATCACCTTTGCAGCAGTATTCTACAGCTCATTAAAATCCCTAATTCATTTTAAAATCCCTAAATTTTTATTTTCGCCATTCTTCTTCATTTTCTCTCTCTGAACCACATTCTAACCTCTCAACATGTCCGAAAGAAGCTTAAAACAACTACAGTCGATCCTAAAAAGGTTGGACGACAGATCTTAGGCAAGATTAGAGTGATTTCACTTATTGGCTTTTTGAGCTTTACATGCAAAGAAGATCAACTTCTCATTTCTTCGTGCTCTTACCTAATTTTAGGATCCTTAGAAGCATGTCTTCAGATTCAATACGGTAGAGCTATGCCCCCTGCTTGAGGAAGTCAAAGCTATCCTAGGTTCTCAAACAGATTCCACTTGTCAGATTGTAGTTTCTCTTATCGAAACCCCGGATTTGCACTCCATGCAATATCAAGTGGCTAGATTGTTCAACTTCCCCCTTAATCTTCTCTTCGCTACATCTTTGGCAATGAAGTTCTGATAAACTCTCTTCTGAAAGTTGTAGCAGCTATAGACAACAATGAGGTTTATTGGCCTCGAATGATGGCTTTTTGTCTATAAGCTCAATTCTTGCTTGTTTCCACCTCTGGCAGCTGTGATCCAAAACTCCCGCATGTTCTCGATCAAGTGGAAGCAGACCTAAACCCCTTTCCTCTTACATTGGCTGAAACCATCATCGGATTAGATAACTTCATTAAAACTAGATGATTTTCTGGAAGTCCGTTGCTATTAGAGGTTGGTTTTCCCTTCCCTTTTCTTCATTTTATGCTTTATTGTCATTCTTACCTATTTACTACTTTTAGGAATGTTTTCATGAAAAGCTGAGGTTGCTAGAGCCTCTCAGAGACATAGTAGATTATAGAGCCAAACACTATCATACCCGAAGACTTTATCCCATTTTGAAAGATGTGCGAAGTTGGCTGGATACATTCTCTGATACTCTAATTCAATGGATGTGCCTCTAGTGGAGATTGCAGCATATGACCATTCACTCCTACACTCATTGTGTCCTTATAGCTGGCCTCCATTTTCCTACTTTCTACAATCCTGGTTGACTATACAGACTATATGGACAGAAGCAATTGATTGTTGGACCAGCTTATGAGTTCGAACCAAGGCCCATTTCTCAAAATTTTTTGGGCAATTTGGTTGAAACCTGGCCTCGCAGAAACATTCTGAGGCATATCAACTACAATCGGGATCCATCCACTAATGATCAGTATAAGAAGTGGATTCAGTTACAATAAATAGAATAGGATGAATTTGTAAGAAATAAGAGAATAAGGGAATTGCAAACATCGAGTGTTCAATGGAAGAAAAGAAGGCAAAATTAGCTTATGTAACTTAATTTTTATTTGCTTTTTTGTTAGATGGAATTTCCTTTTTTGTGAAGTAGTTTGTAATAAATACTTAATGTAACGCTCAACAATAACAAAGGCAATGCATTCCATTTAATTCAAGCATAACGTGGTTATACATTTTTGCTTTTAACATATCTCCTATCGTTAGTTGGCTTGCCCTTGCAAGTTTTCCAACTAACTATTTTTTTCCTCTCTCTCCTTTTACTTGTCCTTAATTTTTGTCTGAATCGCCTTTTTCGAGGTTTTTAATCTAGCAAGACTTTTAAAATTTTTTATTTTTCTGTCTCTTATTTTTGCCTAGGCAGTCTCTTTGTAAGATTTTCTCCCTAGTGAGACTTCATAAAACGTACTTCTTCAGCTTATCTAGGTTGATGGGCTTTCTGAATTCATTTCCTTCTAAATCTGAAAGGAAAGCGGCGCCCTTGGAGAACAACTTCTTCACCAGGTATGGACCTTCCCAGTTCGGCTTAAACTTTTCTCGTGGATTGGTCATGATTGGCCTTGTCAGCTTCAATACCAAATCACCTTCTTTGATTTTACCCGGGTTAATTTTCTTGTTATAAGCTCGAGCTATCCTCTTTTGATATAGCTGAGAAGGATACATGGCTTTTATGCTTTTCTCATCTAAGAGCGTCAACTATGACAATCGGCAATCTACCCACTGATATTCGAAAATTTTGGCCTTAAAAAAAACTCGTATGGACTGAATTTCTACCTCCACTGGTAATACTGCTTCACATCCATATACAAGCGAATATGAAGTAACTCTAGTCGATGTTCTAGCAGTAGTTCGGTATCCCCATTATGCAAATTACAGATAATCTGACCAATCTTGATAGCTTCCATTATCTTAAATAAGATCCTTTTCACATTTTTATTCACAGCTCCTACTGCACCATTCACTTACGGTCTATACGGGGATGATCTATGATGTTCAATCTTGTATTCTTTTAGGAAAGCTATCATTTCTGCTAGAAACTGAACACAATTTTCAGTGACAACATGATGAGGCAATCCGTATCAATAGATTATATTTCTTTCAATGAACCTTGCCATCTATTTTGATCCAACAGTGGCATATGATTCTGCCTCAACCTATTTGGAGAAATAGTCAATGGCCACCACAATGTAGTGATAACCATTTGATGCCTTTGGCCTTATCTCCCCTATGATGTCAATTTCTCATACTGCAAATGGCCAAGGACAAGTCATCCCCTAAAGTTCCATGAAGGGTAAATGGTTAACATCACCATATGCTTGGCAGTTATGACATTTCTTTACAAATTTAACACAGTCTGCCTCCATCGTTAGCCAAAAGTAGCCTTGACATGCTATTTTCTTGGCTAACACCGTTCCATTCATATGCTGGTCACACACTCTTTTATGAACCATTTCCATAAGTTTCTGAGCTTCATCTTTATCCACACATCTCAAATTCACTTCCGTTGGCGCTCTCTTATACAACATTCCATCATGGCTAATAAATTAACGAGACAATATCCTAAGAGACATCCTCTCTTTTCTATCAGCATCTTTGGAAAACTGCCCCATTTTTAAATACTGCTGTAAATTATAGAACCACGGTTCCTCTACGGGGTTGATTGACATCACCCTTATCTCTTCATAATAAGGGATTCAGGATTTTACCAGAATAAGAGGCTTGACCTCTACCTGTTTTTCTCCTTTCTATGTTGAAGCTAGAGTGGCTAGGGCATCTACCATCTGATTCTCCTCTCATGGAAAGTAAAAAAAATTGTATTGAGCAAAGGATAACAAAACAGTAGTTGAATAATCCCAATACAATCTTAGTTTATCTCCCTTCACTTTCCATTGTTTGGAGATTTGTTTCACCATTAGCATAGAGTCTCTATATACTGTGATTTCTTTTGCCCCCATATTCCAAAGTGCTTCCAAACCAAAGATGCAAGTGTAAGCACCCAATTTCAGGATGACTATGTGAAATTAGATTTATTGGATATTGGTTTTGAACTAAATTGTAAATTATTTTTAAGATATATTTTAAATTTTATTTATTTAATTTATCTTTTTAATGAATTTTTAAAAAATATAAAAAAATTTCAAAAAAAATTTAAAAAAAAAAAACGGCCAAATTATTTTGGAGGAGTGAAAAGTGGCCAAATATGGCCACAAATGGCCTTCCGTTGTTTTTTATTTATTTATCCATAGATTTTGACTAGGTTATTTTGATAAATATTTTTGTTTTATTAGATAAATGTGTGGATAAAATTTATTTTTTTAGATAAATAATAAAGATAATTTATTTTATTTTATTTTTATCCTGTAATCAGATTAGGGTTATAAGATTGTATTTATATATACATGTATTTTTCTTTTCACATGGGAGGAGGGTTTTTTATTTTTTTCTCTCTATTTTTTCTGATTCTTAGCCGTCAACCAAAAACACACCCACTCTTCTTTAATTTTCACGGACTTTTTTTCAAGTCTTAGCCAGTAATCAGATCCAAATAAATAAAAAATCACAAACCAACATAACAAAAGCCATAAACTTTCATCAATGGTGATCACCTTCTGAGGGGAATCAATACTGCATCCATCAAATTAATTCTTTTTATACTCCTTTCTCTTTTTATTTTGTCTGATTATTTTTATTCCATTTAATTTTGATTTGATCTGATTTAATTTTTATTTTTATTTTTTAGTTACTAATCCTTATTTATTTTTTATGTTTATGATTATGGATGTGGTGATTTGAATCCATTGTGGAGAACAAAGTCTATGAAGATCCATGAAATGCCATAGATTAAATTTTATATTTGAACATAGTTTTAGGATTTTTTATTCATTTATTTTGTAATTTTATTTTGTATTTTATTTTTTGGGGTTGTAATTAATTTTAATTTTTGTTCTCAGTAGATCATTATAATAGACCCAAGAGTGGAAATAGTGCAATCATGTGTGTGGCATGTGTTTTTGTTTTTATTAATTGGTTAGTAAATTAGGGTTTCATTTGGTAAATTCAATTAAAATTAATGGTGGCTTTAGATTAATTTTAGGTTGTATGTAATTAAAATTAGGGTTAGAAAAATCACATAATATTTGTTTTTTGATTTATTATTTTTTGATTTTTATTATTTAGGCTTGTTTTTTAATTTTTATTTGTTTTGGGCCCCAAGCTCACGTGTAGGTTTTAACTCACTTAATTAATAGGCTTTAAAATTGGTTTTAGATTTAATTAAAAACAACTTAGGCCCATTTAGATTAATTTAAATTTTAGACTCATTTTTTAGTTAAATAAAATTAACTTAGACTTATCTCAGCCCATTAATAAAACCTTCTTCATCATTTGTAGACTTTGCATCATTTCATTTAATTAAAATTAATTAGAATTAAACTCATTAATTCATTTCTTTTTCTTTTAAATGTAATAGACTTAAGCTCATTTTCTTTAGAATTAAAAACAATAGATTTAAGTTCACTAATATAATTAAAATATAGGCCCACTTTTAGTTTCATTTCACTTGTAAATAAAAAATGTTTGACCATCAAATTAAATTTTTAAGTAATATAATTTTTATTTTCTACTTTTTTTTGAGATAGGAGAGAAAAGAGATAAAGTTTGAACTCTTAATCTATAAATGTCTTGAAGGAAATTAAACTATTTGACTATTCAATTTTCAACAAATTTTATTTTTTCTTTTTGTTTTGATCTATAAAGACAGGAACAAGGGTTCACACTTGAGATATTTCCCAATATATGTGAACATGCAACCAAATTAAATTAATATATGAGAAATATAAGTTTTATTTTTTTTAAAAAGGATGATCAATTACCAATAACCATTAATCAATTGTCCGAAATTGCTTTTGTTTAAATAAATTTTGAAGTTCAAATTGTGATGTATACAGTCGTGTTAAATTAATAGTTAAGAAATTTTTATTTCCCTTATGATTTTGTTTGCCCATTGGACTCTGACTAATCCAGATCGACCCAACGCGACTGCATACATCAAGACTCAAACCTGAGACCTTGCTTAAGCAGAAATAACCCCTACCAATTGATCCCAACAGTTGTTGGTTTATTCATATTTTTTTTAAAAGAAAATGTCAACATTATCATCAATAATTATCCATCATTTATTGAAGAGATTCCAAATGAAAAAACATCATGTAAGAAAGTTGGGACATCACTATCCCTCCTGACGTTGAGAGAAAGAACCTGCAGCTCTAGCTATAAGATGAACTGGATGATTCGCACATCGCTTTACAAATCTTAGCAAAATATTGTTCATATCCGGCAAGAGATCACTGCAATCTTCAATGCAAACCAACATTTGAGTGGCTCAACTCCTTGCTGTTTATCAATTGGACAATTAGAAGTGAAACCAATTCGAGGATGACCTTTGCAAGGCGGTTGTTCTTGATTCTCTTACACCATAAGCTTCAGCTATCATTGGATCATACTGCCCTATTAAGCAGTATTCTTTTTGCTCATATAATCATCATGCATATACAATACCATAAAAGCATTAATTAATCTATTATTTCATATAATAAATATACACACTATTATAAGTTTATAATATACTACAACATAAGAAAAAGAGTTAAAAAAAATTACACTTATAGTATTATTAGTACTTTAGTGTCAGAAAGAGTGCCTATGGGGTGTAAATTGAATTACACTTCCATCTTCATGATAGAAGAACATAGTTCTAGAACGCTCAAACAAGTATCTATAAAATTAGTTTGACCATTATCATCATCTTGGTGATAATTTAAATAAAAATAAAAATTATTTAAAATTATTCAAATAAAAAATAATGAGAATTTTGACCATATTTATTTATCTTTTTTTATCATTTAAAGGGTTATTTGTAAAAAAAATCATAACTTTTAACCGTTTTTATAGTTTAATCAAAACTTGGCATAATAAAAAATGAATTTGCTTTTTTTGGCAAGTTGAAACACCTATCAAATATCCGATTGATCGGATGCTTATGTGGCAAGCAAATCTCAACTGCATTTTCCACATCAGACATCTTCTTCGGGAAAATGGTAAAAAATGACCCTAATGTTGACTCTTATCCCCATATTGACCCAAAACTACAAACTTCGAAAAAAAAATTAGACCTTTTTTTCTGAAGAAAGATCAGGATTATAATAAGACAAAAGAGGAAAATCCACAAGTACACAGGTTACAATTGAATCTGGCACTACATGAGAATGGACAAATTCTAGACTAGAGTACTAGTGCAGTGCATGTTGCACTAGATGGTGAGCAACTTTATATCCTGATCTATAAACATAAGAAAAAGAAACTGATATAAAGCTTCAAGTAAGGAAGGAGATATCATCACACAATAAATCATGCGGCAAATATCCTTTTTGACTTTAACGGAACCTGTTAATCAAGTTCTGACAATCAGATTCATAAACCACCATTTCATAGCCATACTCTTTAGCAAATTGCAGTTCCATCAACAAAGCTTGAGTTTCCAGCATTTTGATATCCATCTTCAAATCAACTACAAGACCAGCTGAAAATAAAACATCTCCCATATTGTTCCGAGCAACAACTCCGAGACCATCTTAATCACTGTTGGATGAGAAAGCTACGTCAGAATTAATTTTAATCACACCCGGTGCTGGTGGAAACCACTTTTCCTAGGTAGGATTCAAAACTACGAAGGAGTGATGAGTCCCAGTTCGATTTAGATATTGGTCAAAGTGGGCAGATTCATGGCACACTAACCCATGCACCGAGAAAGGAACCTAATCAAGTCGACACAAATTGCTAAGATACCAGATAAACCACCATAGATAAACAATACAAACCAGAGTTTCTTGAGAGCATTTAGTGATAAAAAAAAAAAGAGAACTAATCCCACATATTATCAAACTGAAAATTATCAATACGCAGTCCTAGAGAAGATAGGAACTAGACTCCTATAAGCTAAGGGCAATCCTTAAAAATATGAATTAGTATTTCGCCATAATAATAGTACATTGTGCCAGCAAGCTCAAGAAAACATCTCCTCCGTCAATGCCATAAAAGCCCTTAGCAAGAAATGAAAAAGGGTGGATTTTTCTTTAGTCTCTGAGCACATATCGAACCAAGTTAGCAGCAGAGTACCCAACATACACAACTGCTTTTTGTATGTTCTCAAGTGTCTCTTTCTCATAGGCAATTTGCTGCTTCTCAAGTGTCTCTTTCACATCCTGGACATTGACACCAAGATGATCAACGATCAAGAACGGAAACCTAGAACTATCCAAATTTATACTAGATCCACTGATCCAATTCGTAGGAAACCCAGAAAGCTTCCAAGAAATAAAGGTCAGAACACCAACTGGATTAGGAACATCAACTGGATTAGAAACAGCTATGACCCATATTTTTATTTATTAAATAAAAGGAGAATTATTGAGTTTTAATTATTATTTTAATTAATTAGTGTTAAATTGTGGGTTTAAGTATTATTATTATTTTATTATTTTATTTTATAAAATATTGAGTTCTTAAAATATTATGTGTGTCTATATTATATGTGGTTGAGATTTAAATGTGAGAGATATTTTGAAAGAAAAGAATATTTATAATATTATTTTTATAAAAAAAATTCAAAAAATGATTTTTATTCTTTCTTCTCCCTCTTCCTTTCTTTTTCTTTCCCTTCTTATTATTCTCGCTCTTTCTGATCTGAACCAGCCACCGTCCAACTGCCCACGTCGTTGCCGGAAGTCGCCTCACATCAGCAACAGCCCCTCCGCCTAAGACCGACCACCCTCCTCCTCCCTCTTTTTTTTCAGTTTTCTTCTTCTCACCGATGCAAAACAAGTCCCCAGCATTGATTTTTGTAACCCCAGGACGCGACGATGGTCTCTAACGGATCCTCTCCTCCTAGGTAACATTAGCCCTCAATCAATTTTGGGTTTTAACCCCGATAAGAACTCTAATTTTGAATAATTTAATTTTGAGTATTTTTAGTTAATTTTTTAAATTGAGCTTGAATTAGATTTTATTAGCTATAGTTGCTTTGGGATTAATTTTTGAAGAGGTTGTGAGCTATCTAAATATACTTTTTATTTATTTTTTTGAATTTTGTGAATTTTTCGAGTCTCGGTGTACTGTTCATGCTACTATTTTGGACCTGGGATATTTATATTTTTAATAAATTCTATATGCTATGTGAAATAAACTTTGTGAAGAAAGTTTTGTAAAATTGTGTATGGATTTTAAGTTATGAATTTTTAAAGATTATGTTTAATTGTGAATTTTTAGAGAAATTATTGTATTTTAGTATTTAATTGAATTTTCATTAAATTTGTCGTTAATTATTATGTATTAGACTGATTTTAAGTAATAAGGGTATAAAAATAATTTTTATAATTAATTTCCAATTTTTAGTTAATTAGTAGTATTTTTGGAAAATAAATGAATAATAAATTGATTTATTATTTTTTAAGCTTTAATGAGCCTTTTATTATTTTTATGACGTTATTGAGTAATTTTAACATTTATTTACAATTAAATGCCAATTTAATTGTAAAATGGAAATTTTATTCCATTAATGGATTTTATTAGAAAAATATTATTTATAAACAAGAAATTTTATTATTTATTTGGAAATAAATTTCCATTATATTTTTATTATATAAATAAATTAATTTGTATTAGTTAACTATATTTTTATGAAATATTGGTGATT
>CATIWM010207138.1:0-20453 GCA_949671775.1 Mallotus repandus | reverse complement strand
CTAATTATTTTATTTCCTTTTACATAATATTTATTTTGTTCACTTTTTAATTAACAAAATATAAAATTAGTTTAATGTCTTATTATTTATATTTTTGTTATTTACATAATTATTTATATTAATTACATATATTATTAATTATATTCACATTAATATAGAATAAACACTGAATAAATATTAATTATAAGCATTACCAAACATTACATAAATATTAAAACATCACACAATTACTAAAAAATACATAAATACAAAATATTTTAATAATCTGGTTGTCCAGTTCCAGATCCACCAAAATTATCAAAATAGTTATTAAATTCATTAGTGGCAAAATGTGGTGGTTGCTATTGTGAATATGTAAAAAATATAAAGTATGAGTGCAGTTTGTAAAGATAATAAAAAGTAAAAAAATAATAAATAATAAGATATATAAAAAAATATATTGAGAATATTTCTTTTGGTGTGTAAATTGATGTTATGAGTTAGAGATGAAACACTGTACATACAACAAATTTGGTGTAAAGTGTGCAGCAAATTTGCTGTTTGGGTTGGAGATGACCTAAAATGATGTATGCGACTGGTATAGGTTGACCACAAGATATCAAGTAAAAAAAATGATTGACCATATTGTATTAACAGATACAAATTTCATTTCTTCTATCAATTTGAATCACGAAACAAATCCAAAGGCAATAATTAAACTCAATTGTAAATTTATAAAAATTCATAAACTTACCTCAACTATAAATTAGATGATAGTTGAATCTTAAAATTGAAAGTAATCGTTAAATATAAAGGATTGAAAGTAATAATTAAAAGTGATGATATAATTTTAGTTTCTTTCATTTGAAAAATTTTCAAAGTAAGAATATGGTTTCTTTTTTTTTTTTTAAAGTTTGAAATAAGGTGAACATTTTTTTTAAACAATAAACATTCTTTTTAAACGACATTTATTTGATATGAGTATCTCCCAGTTAACCTATTATTGTAGGTAACTTTTTTTTTAAAGTTTTTTTTTTATTTTTAATGGTAAGGACATCTTGAAGGTATTATAAAATTTTTCTGAGTATAATAGTTCGAAATAAATAAAATAAGGTTTTTTTTTAAAAAATGATTTTTTTCCACTTAGCATTATTCTGTCAACAAATAAAAGATTATTGTTTAATATAAATCATGCATAATATAACTATCTATAAAAAGAGGCAGATAGCATATTTACTGTACATCAAACAAAGAAAAGATAAGAGCCCAGTAAATCAAACATCAATGGACAAATCTTTCCCTCTCCGTATCTACAAAAAAAATGCCCACAAGCTTTTCACCATCATACACAATATCCATGCATTCTTTCACTGTGTGGCCATAGCTTTCTTGATTTACTACTATAGAACAACAACCTTTCCAAAAACCACACCTACTAAAACTATATCATGGCTTCTTGTGTTTTTCTCATAAAAGCTTCTGTTCTTTGTGTGGTTACTGTTGACTATATTTGTTATTTAGATATAAGTGTTTGTTTAAATATAAAGTTAAAATAAAAAAGAAACATTACAAATTTGGTGTCTCAACTTTTATGGTTTTTCTATTTGAGTGTCTGATTTTTTTTTTTTTTTGCAATCAAGTGTTTGAACTTTAGAAAAGCATACCAATATAGTGTCTCCGGCCGATTTAATGTTGACTAAGTGCTCAGTCAGATTAAACAGGATCCACTTTTATGTCAGTCATTAACCATGTCATTTGTCAAATGTACTGCATTATTTAAGAACAAAATTACTATTATTCAGTCATCCTCAATGTCTACGGCAGAAGTTACTGTTGAGGTTATTTTTGTCAATTTTTAATTTTTAATAAAGTTAATTTTGTCCTTTAAATAATGCAATACACGTGGCACATAACATGACTAATAACTGGGTTCAAAGTAGATCATGTTTGATCTGACTCAGTATTCAGTCAACATTAAATCTGTTGGAAATACTATATTGGTACGTTTTTCAAAAATTCAGAAACTTGATTGAAAATAAAAAGTTCAGACACTCAAATAAAAAAATCATAAAAATTGAGACATCAAATTTATAATTATTTTAAATAAAAAATAAAAAAATAATTTTATTATTATTATTATTTTGTTGGTTATAAGGATGTTGGACATAAATTTTTAACTGTTACTTTTGTTGGTTATTATTTAATGGAAATAGTTGTAACTTTTGACTTTTGTTTTTGTTTTGAAAAGTTAATTAATCCTCTTCAATTACAACTACCATTTAATATATACATGCTTAGTTTTATTTCCTTGAATATCTCTTAAAAATGAAAGTACAGCACAATAAAAAAAAAACACACTTTTTTTTGAACAAACAACAACAAGAAAGATCAAACACCATATTCTTATTTTATACGCAAAATCCATATTGAGGCTCCTAAACTTATCAACTTTTTAACTTTAAGTCTTTAAAATTTCATTTTATATATCTAGACCCTCGAAGTTTATGGGTTTGAAATTTTAAATTTTTCTATTAAATTTTTAACAAAAATTATTTCCTTTTGGCCCCTAAAATTTTATATTTCTAACATTCATACCATTTTTTACCTTTTAACGCTTATATCACTTTTAAAAAAAATTTCAATAGTAAAAAATAAATTTACTTATTTTAATTTATAATATTTTAAATTAAAAACATAAATTTATATACATTTTAAATAATTTTAAATTTTAAAAATAAATAAACAATTTAACGTAAAGATAAAAAGATAAAAAATTATAATAAAACTATTGTTTTTCAAATAAAATATTATATGTTCAAAATAAAATATTATGATGAAAATGAACACCATAATTAAAAGAGATTATGATAAAAAAATATTTTATAATTCTTCAAAATTTAAATTCTATATTTTTAATACATTTTTTAGTTTTTTATACAAAATTTTAATTAAATTACTGTGAATAATTTTTTATAATATAAACTTTTATAAATAGTGGATACCAATGCATGTCTATACATCATAAAAAAATGGTGATAGATTTTCCAACCAACTCAAACTTTTTATAACCTTTATGTTAACCTTCATTTTTTTAAATCATGCTTTTTGGGTACATGAAAAAAATTTATATTATAAAAATTTACTCATAATAATTTAAAATATTGTGAAAAATAGTATTATTATTATAATTTTTTAAAATTTTATCATAATAGCATTAACTTGTTTGTTTATTTTTAAAATTTAAAATTATTTAAATATATTTATTACAATTTAAAATATTAGAAATTAAAATATGTCAATTTATTTATTTTCGGTGAAAATTTTGAAAAGTGATATAAGTGTTAAAATGTAAAAAATGGTATGAATGTTAGAAATATAAAAATTTAGGGACCAAAAAGAAATAATTTTTGTAAAAAAATTGGTATGAAAGTTTAAAATTTTAAATATGTGAAGCTTGAAAGCCTAGATATATAAAATTAAATTTTAGGGAACTAAAACTAAAAAGTTGATAAATTTAGGGGTCTCAGTATGAATTTTGCTTATATATTTTCTATAAATAAAACAGATGATGAGGGTATTGTGTGCGGATCTTGACATGTTTTAAAGTTTTTTTTTTATTATTTTATTAGTGAATTATTAGTATAAGATATAGAAAATAGAGAAAGTGTAAAACATTCTCGTGTACGCACACGACTGATGCAGGTGGCCAGATAAGGTATGCCCATAATTGTACGACCCATCTGAGCAAGCAATCTCTAAAATGTGTATATATTCTGCAACTTTATTTATTTATTTTGTCACTGCAAAGTCATCTTGGGTCAGTTGCAACAACACCCATTAATTTTATAGTTTTTATAGACATTTAAGTGCTTTATATTTTATATTTTTTTAATTTTAATTTTAATATTTTTTAATTAATATTATTATTATTTATAAAAAAAGATTAATATAATATTAAATTTATTTTATATATAATTTATGATTAATCTAACCAATTGGTTATTTTTAAAAATATTATAAATTTATTTTAAAAATTATTTTTTTTATTCATAATTAAATTAAAAATACATTTAAAATTGATTTTTTGTGAGTTTATTGTAGTTAGTTGAATAATATATTACTCATTATATGATTTTAACATTAAAAATGCATATTATTTTTATATTTAAGCATACATTTTAAAAAATATTTGTTAGAATGATATTAAAATGTAAAAAAATATGAAACACTATATAGTTAAATGACAAAAAAAACACAAAACTGATTTTAAAGCAAAATTATAGGGATCAAAATTTTACTTATTCTTACAATTTATATCAATGTTCCTTCTAATATTTAATTCCTAAAATAATTACCACAATTTTAATACAATGATAGTTAGATAACTAATTATATTTTAAACATTTTACATTAATAGTAAACAATTGAAAGTAAATATTTATGTAGATATATTTCAATTGATCTACCCATTTAGTATAAACTTTTTTTTATCTAAATATTCAAAATTTATTAGATTTTAACTAATTAAATTTAATTAAAATAAAATCATAAAAATAATAAAAAAATTTCAACAACAACGACCATTTAAACAAAAACACTTCACCTACCTGCAACATAATACCAGCGCATTATTTTTTTTTTAAACAACGATACTTCATTCAATAAGGGCAGCCGCAAACAAAGCAAAGCCACAGGACATGCAAAATGCCGAACAAATTAAACCCTAAAACGGAAGCGCAAAATTAAGACATTTGATTTTGGTGGTAAGTACTAATTAAAGTGATATAATTGGTATATGTCCAAACCCCATCAGTCCTTTTTCTTTAAAAAAAAACTAACATACTAATATTTACTCATGTAAAAAAAACAAAACAAAACAAAAGCGCAAACAGCATGCTACTAATATTATTATTTTTTTTATATTTTCAATAATATTCATAATTCAATGAACCATAATTTTTATTTATTAATAAATTAAATTAAACATTTTTACTGTACCTATTCTGTAATCTATAATTTATTTTACATAATCCTTTCACTAATAAAATTTGGAAAAACAAATCTATTCTTAATGTTGTGCTTAATCATAGAATCTTTCAAATTTTAGAGTTTTAGTCTAAATCATTTGGTTTAAGACGACATTAACAATGCACATGCATTTGCTAGTAGTTCTAATAATTTAATTTAATTTAATATGCTGGTAAAACTTCACATCAGGGAATCATTAAACTATTTTAGTGATGGAATAGGCATATATAAGTAAATAAAAAAAAAATACTATTAGTGGGTAAAAAATTATTGCAATGGCATGCATCCAATTAAAAAAAAAAAAGTTGATAACTCATGACAAAGAATCCATCACTTATAACACTTATCAAAGTTGAAAAGACATTGACAATAGATTATTATTAGATTATTATTCTAAAAAAAAGATTATTATTAGATTATGCGAGTGAAAAAGCATGTCAAAACTTTTATTTATTAATTGGTTTACTTTCGAATTATAATTAATAAACATTAATTTAATCAACATATTGATTCAAGTCATAAAAAGTTTAAATCACTTTAAGAGTTTGTTTGATTCAAATCAAACAAAGTTCATAAAATTTTGTGAAATTTGTTTACATTTTTAAGTAAATATATTTGATTTAAATAAAAATTTTATAAAATTTATTTTGAAATTCAACTTTTTAATTTGGTAGAATTATTTGAAAATTAAATAATTTTTATTAATGAAATATATTTAATTTAAATAAATTTAAAATTTATTTAAAAATAAATTTTGAAATTTATTTAAAAATAAAATGAAATTCTATAGTGGGATTGAACCAAATAAGCAATAAATAAATTTTTAAATTTAAATTTTATATATAGAGAAAATAAATATCGAGAAAGTTTTATTTTTATTATGAATCCACCCAACCCAAACTCAAATTAATCAGAATTCTTATAATTATTAAATTTTAAAAATATCAGATAAAAAAAATCATGCTTTTTTTTTCCCTTCTTCCATCCAATTATCCTGAAAGTAAATGGATAAAATGTCCTTGAACTTCTTTTTAACCTACATATATATATATTAAATATTGAGCTCCCTACAATTTTTTTTATTCAGTATTTTTTTTATTTTTATTGATGTGTCTAATTTTAAAAATTTATAATACTTACCTACAAAAAAATATTAAAAAAATGATAATTTTATAATATTTTGATATTGGAGATGAGGGTAAGTTCTAATCGACTTCTATGTTTTAGTTAATATTATCATCAAACAGTCCTATTACTTTAATGTTGTATTATATATATATACATATTAACAACAATCTCTTTCAAAATATATGTCTACAGTAAAACCGATGAAATAAAGTAAAAATTTAATTTAATTTCTGTAATTTTAGGCTTTATAAAGACTATTGAAAATTATTTATATATTTTGAGTGTGATCATGCAAAGTTGGAGAGGAGAAAGAGGAAAGAGAAGTGTCAAAGAGAGGTAAAAATTTCAACTCTTACTAGGTTTAGTAGTGAGTGAATCGATGATATATGATAATATGTCTATTTATTTTCTTTGATGTTCACTGTATATTTAGTGTTGATCATTGCTATTTTCTAATTTAAAATTTTATTTTTTAATATAAGAATAATGTGTTCGATAAATGCTATTTTTATCATGTTGAAGGGCTAATAATATATTTATTATGCTGATTGAAAAAATAATGTGCATTTGAAGAACCGTTCATGAAGATAATATCGGGTAAGTATTTTGATAATTTTTGTATTTGGTACAATTCAGATTATATATATATATTCAATGTAAAATTTAAATTAAATTTCAATTTATCAAAAAAATTAAACTTTAATAATTTTAACAATTTAATTTGATATTTTTACCGTTATAATAATTTTTAATTGTATTTAAATTTTTAACAATTATTTTTTTAATTTAATGTCTTAATGTCCACGTAATGTGCGGATTGACAACTTAAATCTAATTTTGAAGTTCATGAGGCTGTCATTATCAGAGTACAAAATAACATTTGATTTGAATGGAGATAATTAACTTTTTTTTTTTGGACAAAAGAGATAATTAACTCAATTTACATACTGATTTGAGATTTAATCACAAACTAAAACTGCTTTTATTGTTGATGGGCTGTCATTTGACCTTGGTGGTGGGAACTTAGACATCTCAGTTGTGCCCACTTGACAATAAATTCTCACTTTTAATCGCATCCGAGTCACCTTTCCGCACCCACCTCAACAATTCCATGACACCATATTTTATAAAGAAAAAATTATTATTTACCTCGTATATTTTGAATTAATATATTATTTTATTTTTGATATTTAAAAGATATTTATTTTTTTATGATATTTGTAACAATTAACACTCATTAATCTTCTGTCAGAAATGAAATAGTACATTAATTTGTAAATGTCAGAGATGAATTAATATTTTTTTAAATATTATGGATGAATTAATATTTTTTCAAATGTCAGAAAAAAATAGTGTATTAGGCCAAAACATAAGAGGCAAATAGTAAATTACCCTTAGATTAATAACTCTTCAAATTTTAATTATTTTTTTCTAATTATTAATATATGACATTTAAATAGGATTCAGGTAAAAAAAAAAGACATTTAAATAGTAAAAGAATTCAATAATAAACATAAATTTTAATTTAAAAATTAAAAACAAATAAATTCATAATTTTTTGAATATTATAATTTTTTTTTTACTATTTTACTATTTAATTTTAGATAGCCTTAGCTTCATCATCTATCTTAGTGTTGTTTAGCTACATTCTGTTAGTGGAACCTCTTACTCCTTTCCACCCTGGCTTGGTCGGTTGGTCCATTTGGACACCTTCGACTTCGACGATTCATATAGAAAAATACTAGACAACTACTCTTTTTATTTATTTTTTCCTTTGTTTGTGTACGGGTGCTGATTCACTGCAAGAACCCCACCCACCACTGGAGTTGAGCAGGACTCATACTGTTAACTAATACTGATTCATCACTTGCGATGGAGTTGAAAATAATGTGGTCCAGCCAGCCAGCCCCTTAATTAGAGAAATTGATGGAGGTTTACTTGTTGGTATTCTTTCAACATAAAATTTAATTAAGGATGCAAGTAATCAAGCACGAATTTATAATTTCAGATAACTAAGCAGTACAATAGACAATGAAATTGCACAAGTACACTTCTGAATCTTCTCTCAGAATTTTTTTTTTTTAATTTCCTCCATTAACCACAAAGAAAAGCACAGGAAGAACAATACAATCCGACTATCTAAAATCAAGACTGTCAGGGTCTGCACTAAGAAAAGGGTCTGCACTAAGAAAAACTAAATCAGACCAATCAAGATCAGCTAAGATCAAGATACATCACCGTATGGCAATCACTTCCGGTCACAAACATTTGCTTTTTTTGTAGTCTATATAACACGAAATCGGAAAAATGTAAAAACGAATATGGTAAAACGACATTTTTTAAAAATATAGAAAACGAAAATATAATAAAATACATAAATATTATAAGTATATGAATATATATAGATAAAAATTTTATGTAAAAATATTGACAATTTTATTTATTTTATCAATTAATAGTATAATTATATAAATTATTTTGTTTAGGTGAGAAAAATATAAAATTATTTTTTTATTTGTTTTCTTTTTTATTTAGAAACATACAAAATAAATATATTTTTAAAATTAGAAACGTATTTTGAAATAAAAAACATATTTCCTTATTTTTCGAAATGGTTAGAATATATTTTTGAAAAATTTCTTGAAATTTTTGATAAAAAATGTTTCTGAAAAGCAAAAATCTCTACCGAAAAGAATTTCCGTACATCATAATTTGTAGCTTCCAAATCTTCATTAGCAATAACTCTGGCGGGTTGGTGAGTGCCATGAATGAAGTCTAGAAATAATGAGAAAAGATAAATTTACTAAAATAAGACTTAAAAAGAGTATAACGGCGTTTTTGACTTTTTAAAATTTTTTCAATGTATCTTTTTAGAACAAAATTTTACCACAATTTGTATTTTATTATTATTATTGTAAAAATCTTACCTTTTTTTTATTAGCAAAATGCTATATTAATGATAAAAATTTTCTAGTTGTTAAAATAAAAATAAAATACCCAAATTTAAATTTCTATATCATAAATACATATTTTATTAAAGATTTTATGTTTAAATGTTAAAATCCCATCATTATGTTCACCATTTTGGAGATGATTTTTGTGTTTGGTGATAGAAATGGGGACAAAAACTACAGCAAACCTGAAAGGAGGACCCATTAACGTAAATCACAAAACAATTATATATACAGCTGAAAATGATTTCATGAATTATTATATCATAAAAAGAGTTTGTCCCACTTTGATTTGCCGTTGTGGCTAACCTTTTTCATTGTCGATCTGTACAGCATGAAAACATCTTGACATGCATTATGCTTATGATACGACCCTTCCACTTTTGCTTTTGCCCAAAATCAACACTATATAATTTTTTTATTAGTAAAGGTATTTTTTTAATTAATTTAATTTATATAATTTAAAATTTAATAAATTATAAAATAAAAAATAATGTTCTTCTTTAAATTAACTATAATAATAATTAAACTTTGTAATTTAAAATGCTATTGGAGAGAAGTTAACATTTGACTGTTCTTTCATTGACAGTAAAATTATTTTCTAATTAACTCAATTTGGAATTATTTATTTTTTAAAATAAATTTAAGTTGAAGAATTTTTAAAATAACTAATATTTATTTTATTAATAATTATGATCAATAAAATAATAAAAAGAAAAAAAGAATTTTTTACGCAGTAATAATGGTTAGTATGTTAGCATTATTTTTTTTTTTATAAAAAGAAAAAAACAAACATTCGATTTTCGATTTCTGAAATCTCCTTGTCATGTAAATCACACATGTACTGGCGGCTTACTATTATTCAGTGATGATGTGTTGACAACACTGAATTATCAAGTGAACCAAATTAAAAATACCATAAGCATTATAAATTAGGATGCGATATAAAAAAAATGGTTTGTTTAGGTTAGTATCTATCAGGTAATGGTCGGTTGTCACTAATGCACGAAGAAATTAATAAATTAAATCACTATCGAGGCCAATATGTGATTTGAATGCATATGATAAGCTATTTGGGGAGATGTTTGTATCTATGGAATTGGCCATATTATCTTTGCAACTTTGTTAGTGGCCTAAACATTGTACTGATATTACGTTGTCGGTGACGAAGACCACAACCAAAACCAGACATGACATTGTATGGATTATGAATGACTTCAGTCTTTTCCTTTTTTTTTTCAATTAATTATCCTAATTGTTTTCAAAACTTATAATCTATCATAATGGGCTTAATAGATGAGTTTGAAATTTTTTTATTAATTAAGAATATATAATTTTAATTGATAGTTATTGAGAAGAGAAATTATTCTACTTAAATTTATGATGTATGCGGTTGTATTAAATTAGTTATTAAAAGACTAATAAATTTTAAGTATTAATAGTTTTAAAAAAATTATGTAATTTTAAATTTAACAGTAATACTCTAATTTAGTTTAATAGATTTGTGACATCATCTCCCCAAATTAAAAAGAAGAATAATAATATTTTTAAATGCAAATCACAAAAATAGTCAAAATTCTTGAAAATAATGGCTAGCAAATGGGAAAATTTATGTGATCAAAATTGGAGAAATAGAACTGACTATGGTGCATAAATAATAAAGAGACATAATAGCAGAAAGGAACACCCACCCTTAGCCTGATGATGCTGAATACAAATTAAAGAAGCATATTTATGATATCCTTCCTCTTTGTTTGAACCCTGAAGAGGTGTTGTTGAGACTGGAGTTGAGACCATGCCAATCCAAAGCTGAATCTTGAAGTTGATCAATTATTGCAACTATGGGTTAGGGGTGCGTAGGGTAGGGACTACTGACTAGGGAGTGAGTGTCTTCTTCTTTTTTGTCTTGTCAAATCCAATCCAATACATACTGATAACTCCTCTTGGCTGACAAAACTACAAAACACAAATCCTCAAAATTGAGATTTCTATGACGAAATATGGTGACAAAAAATCATCCCAAAAATCAACCCTTCTCTTTAAACCTTTTCCAACAATTGACTCATCTCACTTACCTACCATCAACCCCTTGAAACTTTGGCTCCATCCAATTTATGGACATCATTATTTTCATTGTCGTTTTCATTGTAAAACTCTAGTAGTAGTCCTTTTTGTTGTCTTTTTTTTTTCAAAATTTTTTTACTAAAATATTATGTTAGTTGACAAGTGCACGGTGGTATTGTGCTATTATTGAAATATTCCACTCTTTTTAATGTCAAGCGTAAACAATCTGAACTCAGCTAAGATGTCTTTTTTAGTTGTTCTGCTTAATTCTGTTTTATAATTAGAAGCAATGGGCTTCACTAACATATTGAATCCCACCTAATTAAATAAAATTCAACAAGTCAATTCAATTTAGTGGAATACAAGCTTGGAAGTCCACTACTTATGTATGTAAAGTTCTTTAAAACCCTAAATTCCTTTTCACTTGCTTCTCCCTTTAAAATATTGAACAAGCCTCTTTTATCTAGTAATCAATTATTTAGAGGCTTAACCTTGCTCTAATTTGATTAATAACACCTACCTTCATAACTTCAAAGGAAATGGGTAAGGAGCAAAGGCTCCAAATTGTGTCATGGCACTTTAAGCTTTTCAAAGCTGAGTCCGCTCTTAGCGGTTTATTGGCCGACCAAACATGAGTCCATTTCTTCAGGCCCATCAAGTAGACATAGGTAGGTTGCTGCCTCTTCATCTGAGCCTGTGGAGGCTTCGACCAAAGTCTCAATCTACCAATTTATGAATCTTCTAAACAGCCATTGCTACTCATCTCCAACGAATCAGTCAGAGCACTTCTTGCACACAATAGCCAGCATCAGTGGATTATTATGGATTACAAGATAGATTTCTGGCAATGTGAAGTGTTGGTGTCACAGTATTTTATTTACATAAGGAAAGGATAAATAGATTTTAGATGTTATGCTCCAGATTCCATGTTCAAACTTCAGTTCTCACACGTACACTGCAAGCACAAAATATAGAATGGATAAGGGTCAACTTACATTTCGCTATGCAATTAGAGTGAAAAATTTCAATGAAATAATTGCAAGGTAGCAATAGAAGCACAAACCTCTCTCTTCTTTTCCCTCTGCTGTTCCCTGTTTTCTTCTTTGGTTCTTGGTTAGATTAGGCAAAAATCACCAAATCTCTTTATTTTTTGGTATATAATATACTAATATGGTGAATTTGCGTTTATATCTCAGATCTTGTTGAATAATTTATAGTTTTATAGTGATATTTTGAGTGTCTGTTGCAGTGGATTCTCTGTTGCTAACAATGGAATCACTCTTAGGGAAGTCACTATCCACTGCATCCAGTGACAAAAACTTTCCAAGCAAGATCTGAAAATTAAATCTCAAGAACTTGGCAAGGTCCCCTAGTCCTCCAGTTAGCAACCTTGATCCTACAACAGATTCATCTGTCCGTCCATTTGGGAAGGTGGCTCGATCTACTCCACAAAAGGCGGGAAGCAGTGAAGCTAAGGAAGACGATCTTTCTCTCTACTTAGCTTTGTTTTAGGAGTTTCTACTGTCTTTAATCTTGTTGTAAGTGGTTGCTCATCTAGCAACCCCAATTCAAGGATGTTAGATTTCATCCTCTGATGTTGTTTTACCTCGGGGATTTGATCTTGGTTTCCTTTTTTAGGGTGTATGTTCTTGGTTTCTTTAATGAAATCAGATTTCCCCAAAAAAAATAAAAAAAAGAAGCACAACCCAGAAATACTACGCTCGTCCTGTAAATGAGCCAAGCTATACAACTAAATTTTCCGGTGGTGTATATACCATGCCTGAGTTAGCCAAAGTTCGGCTTGATTTAATCACACCCAACAACAAAAACTAGTGTTTTTCAAAAAAAAAAAACTAACTAGTGAGTCCAGCCTAATTACAGTACAAACTGCAAGTAAGAATTCAAGAGAAAGCAACAATCTCTCACATTCTAACGACAATAATACATTCGAGCACGAAAATAGGCTTGCATATACACATCCCACAATAAACTGGAATGATAATCATTAAACAACTCATCAATGACCTACTTCAGGGTATCAAATGGCATTTCTACTGGCTACCCAATCCCTGCTTCCGTTCCTGATCAAGATAAGATAGTATACTACACAGTATCACAGAAATGATAGTTAAGTCAAGTTCATTAAACTTATGTTATATAGTGCTCAACTCAAATCACACTGATATAAAGTACAATTCTCCAATTTGGAGATTGACTATTGATGTGATTCAAATTCAATATGCATTCATGACAATCTGTAATGAAAACGAATTAACAACCTCATGCTAGAATAAATCAAAACAGCCACATAAAAGATATCACACAACACATATCATCAATCAGAGAAATTAAAGCAACTCCAGCAAGCCAAACATGAAAATACACCAATAAAACATCACACAATTAAAAATCAACAAACAACTCATATCCATTTAAACCAAAAAACGTACGATAAAGAAGAACAGAAAGTACCCATGAATATGGTGTAAAACGTTCTAATATTTTAAAACTAAAACAAAAAAGAAAAAAGCTCTTAAGCAGTAAGGACAACAGCTCCACCATTCTCCTTGATCTTTTTCTCAGCAATCTTAGAAACCAGTTTAGCCTTCACAACAACAGGCTTGTTCTCAGGAAGAACACCCTTACCCAAAACCTTAAAGTAACCAAATTGAGTAACATCAATCATGGGAACGTTGTCCTTGCTTGCCTTGCTTTTCACATCCTCTGGAACCATAGACCACAGCTTGTCGATGTTGACGATGGGACAGTAGAACTTGTTCCGCAATTTGTGGAAGTAACGCATACCGACCTTTCCGAAAT
Organism: Mallotus repandus; assembly: GCA_949671775.1. Lineage (NCBI taxonomy): Eukaryota > Viridiplantae > Streptophyta > Magnoliopsida > Malpighiales > Euphorbiaceae > Mallotus > Mallotus repandus. The sequence continues at coordinate 6,483 of CATIWM010207138.1, read as the reverse complement.
AACCAGGATGGTACTTGTCGAAGAGGATCCTGTGGTGGTGCATGCCTCCGGCGTTACCCCTACCTCCTGGATGCTTCCTGTGCTTTCCGATACGACCGTGACCGGCGCTCACGTGGCCGCGCTTCTTCCTGTTCTTCTTGAATCGGGTTGTCATTTTCGCCCACCGAGGTACGAAACGGGTTGGTTCTGCGTTTGGGCGGCTCCTTGTGAAGAAGATGGAGACTGCAATTAGGGTTTCGGGCATTTATATGTAGAGATACTGTGTAATTTCGTTTTGCCACTTTTGCCCTGCCTGTGTCCTTGAAACGACGGCGTGTGTACGCTTCTGGGCTGGTGCTTTTAGTGATAATGGGCTAGGTTTGAATTTGTTCCTTGGGCTTCTGCCTGCCCATGTTGCAATTATTTCATTATTTTTATTTTTTTTAATAAAAAAATAAAAAATTATATCAATATTATTTCAAATTAAAATTACCATTTAAAAAAAATCATAAGAATTGGTTTGAATGGCAAATGAATTTACTTAATGAATATGAATTGGTTTCAATTTTTAGCAGAGTAATATTTACCAAAGATTATAGACTAATGTAGATTCGCACAAAGCCTGCTCCTTTGAATAAATTTGAGCCGCATAAACATTGCAGAGTCATCACATGTCGACCTGTTGTCCTTTTCTCATTTTTCGTTTCTGTTAAAACACATTGCATTATTCGGAGTACAAATGCAATGATCTCCGCAAGTGAATCGGCATATAGTTTAGCTGCCTGAATGTCACCTCAGAAGTCCCAACAAAACCTGTATAAACTAACAGAGACTGATCCAAAATGATTAACCTCCATTTGCACGCGCATAAACAAGAATCACAACTACATGAATTTCTCAACTTATTACAATAACAGTCTTAAATGTATAACCTGGCCTGATATCAAAAAATGAAATAGCTAATAATATACAGGCAGAATTGCACGTATCAAAATCAGTAGTAGCTTTATACATATGCTACCGAAGCTCGACTGCTCAAGGATCCAGTGGCCGCCGCGATGTCACTCACTGCCTAGGCCTCCTTGCACCAAGAGGAATGGTGTTAGATCCTGAACTTGATCCTATATTGCTCTCACAAAATGCAAGTCTCCTTGTTTAACATATAGTACATTCAGTTGGACTTGCCTGAAAAGCATACACACTCGAAAAACTTCCTTTCAGGGTTTCCAGTAATGTCTTGTCTATGAGTTGTCGATGACAGAGATGAATGCACCACCTGTTTTGTCTGTTGAACATCCACAATTTTCTTCCCACCATGAACTATAGTAATCTTACAATACTCTGGAGCATTCTTCTTCACAAATTCCGCTTTTGCAATCTTTTTCCTCAGCAACCTAGCAGCATCATCAAATAAGCAGCTCTTATGGTTAGGTTGGCCAATTGCATTATTCATTTCACCTATTAGTGGTTGGCATTCAGATTCAAAACCCAGAAAGAGAACAGCCATAAGCCATTGAGCTAGTAATCCATTAGTCGAATGTCTATCTCCATAATGCGCAGATAAAAGGGTAAAAATTGTACCTTGAACGAGGTGGCTGTGTAGTTCCTATGACAAGTTCATTAATGTTGAGAACAGGAATAAGATCAACAATAGCTTTGGCTGTCTCGTTGCTTTCAAGGAGCATTGTATCCACTTTCACCTGATCAGAAAATCATAAATCTTTCCCATTATTAATGTTTGCGGTAGATTCGAGTTTCATTATGTAGTAACAACATAGAAGTAATAGAGCTTCTGCACCTTGGCATCATTGCATAATCGAATGTATTTCTGCAATAAATTCCTTCTTCTGTTGTGCTCTTCATTAACGTAAAATCGCACTTGATCTTGGCTCAATTGGCTCTTGGATAACCTTCCAACTATCAACAAACAATATATGAAAACATCAACAAAGGAAAAAGATTGTTTTGTATCATCAATCATGTTCACTACATAGTTTCTAGTTTCATCTAGGCCTGCCCTGACAAGATAGCCCTGCATCAAGACGCATATAAGTGGTATATTACGTCAATAGCTATTGATTAAACATGCCTAAATGATTGAAAATTTTTCATTTGAATAATCAAAAACATATATAACTGTTGCCACTTAGTAGAGTGGACTTAAACAACTACAACTGCGAGCATCCTTTCCATTCTGAGCCTCCCAAATCATAAAGATTTTGATCCACTAAACTAATTGGAGTGATAACATAAAAGATCCAAGTACGTAGAGATTGGATACAGATCGCACACCAAGGAATTGATGGGTGTTAATTAATAACCTGGAGTAGCAATATAGGTTAGAGGAGGAAAAACATGAACAAGAAAAACTCGAGTTCCTGGAGAAATAGCATGATCAAGAACCCATTTCAGGACATGCAAATCATCTTTACCAACAGCAACATAAACATCAAGAACACCACTGCCACCATCTATGCTATTAGCAACACTAATGCTGTCTTCTCCGATCTCCACAATTTCTGGGGACAAAATTCTTGCACTACAAAGCTGCTGCTGCATGGAGTTGGCCGGCAGCACATATGGTGGTGATTGCTCTTCTTCCATGAATTGATCTCTAACAACAAGAAATATGTGTGTGAGAGAGAGATGAGATGGAGGAGATAACAAGAGTCTGATGATGTTAGTTGGTTGGCAGTTTTTTTAACTGAGGAAAGAGTCGTTGCTCTCAATGCCATAAAACAAAAGGCAAAGAGAAAAAGTAATAAAGGAGATTCTCTTTTGTCAAGTTCTGCAGGCTATTGGATCAGTGTCACGTAAGACAATAACAATTCATTGTTATATCTCTTTGTTAACAGTGGCAATTCAGCTCCTGTAACTATGATTAAAGGTGCAATTAACTCTTTAGACTATTTCATCCTTAAAGATTACAAAAATGGACTATTAGACCCATTTTTTTGGTCGAAGTGGAGAGTGCTGCTTTCACAAATAAAAATAAATACAAAAAATTTTTTACATGATAAAAATAAAAAGTTTTCATCATTATCCTCTTTTCTGTTTCACCGATGACTAAAATCTCACGCCGTCACTTCCTTACTACCGCCTCCCACCTATTCTCCACCATCGCTGCCTACACCAGCTACCACTGACGACAATGCTGATGCCATTGGATGCTACTGCTTTCTCCTTTTTCTGTTGCACAGTTGTTGCCTTCTTCTTCTCCACAAACCTTGTCAACGCTCCCTCACTATCAATAGAATTACTGCTGCTCCTCCTTTTTTTCCTTTCAATTTCTTTTATTGTTAACAAAACTCTTTTTTTTTTTTTGAAAAAAAAGGTCAAATTCAACTGGGTAATTAAATTATATCCCCAATTTCTATTGATTTTTGGCCAAATTGTTATATTGAGCCTTTTGTTTTTTTAGTTTTTCTCATTCTATCAACAATTTTCTAGTGTTTTATGTTTTCTGTGCAATTTGTGTACCTTTTAAATTTTGCTTTTTTAATAATTTTTGTTGTTTGGTGGTGGTAAATTTTGGTGGCAATTGTTGATGATAATGGTGGTGTTAATTTAAGAGTAGTGGTGCTTATTGATGAGAATGATGATGTTAGATGTGCCAGTGGTGGTGTTCGGTGAAAAAGATGGAGAGGAGAAGGGCTCCGGTGGAAAAGGCTTTGAATTGTATTGTTTAAACTCTTCTTTCAGGTGGAGGTGATTGTTTCGGGTTTTATTGGTGTTGAGTTGTTCTGGTAGGTAATGTTGATGATGGTGTTAGGGATGGTGGTGACTGTGTTGGTGTTGGAAGGACTGCAGTGGTGTTAAAAAAAATGAGATGGGTTTAAATATATATATATATTTTTTAGCAACAGGTGGGTTTGAATTTGTGTTGGTGATTTTAGGTGGAGATGGGTTTGTGTTAGTGGTGCTGCTATATTGATAATGGTTCGGCAATGGTCTTAGGTTTGCCAGTGGTGGTGTTCAAACCAGGTTAGCCTTGACAACGGTTTTGTTAAAAAAATGAACGAATGTTATATTTTTTAAATTAAAATAATAAATCTAATTTTATTACGAAGGAGGGGAGGAAAAAGAAATAAATATCATTTTTACTAATATTTGATATGCTTTAGTAAATGTTTGTAATTTACTCTCTTAAATTTGGGTTAAATTGTTAAAATTGAGAACTTTAAGGGTGAAATAGTTCAAGAAGTTAATTTTGGTCTTAATTGCACCTTAAATGATAGTTTTAGGGGTGAATTGCCACTTTAACCTTCATTAAGTCTTAAATCTAGCTTTTTCTCTTATTTTTTTGCTTTCTTTGCTTGTCCAGAGTCTCTAGCTTTTAGTCATTAGGGCCATTGACCTGTTATCATGTCTACGTATTTGGAAATTTTGGCTACATTGTACATGGACCTCACATTGCAATAAGATGAAATGCTTTATCACTGGTATAGCCACTGTTTAGATAAAAAAAAAAAAAAAGCATAGTCATTGCCCGTATGAAGCAATTTTTGTGATATACTTTTCAGGGTGACTGCACATGAAGTTATTAAACTTTATCTTAAAATTTATTTTAGTTTTATAACTTTAATTTGTATTGTTTTAATTACAAAATAATGATTTTAATTATTAAAATAAGTCGTAAAATAATTATAACTAATTTAAATAATATAGCACATAAATTTATCGCATTATAGTTCAATTCAATAAATATTATTATCTCATTCTGCCACGTTGTTTTCTTCATAAACATTGTTAACCATAATTATACTTTATTTATTTATTTATTTACATTTAACCTTATAAAATTATGGTCAAAAGTGATGATATAGTAGTGTGACATGATAATTTTTATTGATTTGAATTACTATGTGACAACTTTAATGGATCACGTTATTTAAACTAATCAAAATTATTTTTGATGACTTTCCCGTGTAATAAATAAAATTAATATTTTTTTAATTAGAAAAATACAATTTGAAGTTATTAAATCAAAATAAAAATTAATAATTGCTGGTACAATTAATCCATACTTTGTATGAATAATATAAATTATACAATTAAAATATAATTTGACGGATATGATCTGCAATGACATAATTTTTATATCATTAATCTTTTTAACCAACAACTAAAAATGTTGAGATATATTACAATTTAATTTATATATACATGATTTTGACATGATTAAGGAAGATAAAAAGTTCATGAGGATTTAGAATAGATGCTCAACTAGTTGATCAATTTCTATGTCCCTATATATGGAGAGCAAGAAAACACGTTTTTGTTGGATTCTAGCAAGCAAAAAGAAAAATAGAAGCTGATTCACTGCATCGTATTGTCTGTTTCATTTCAAAGGAAAGAAGAAAAAATGAAAAGACATAATGCATAAAATGTCCTGTACAATGCGGTGCTTTCATACCCAAACGCTCACAGGCATCAGAGTACAAAATGGCAACTGATGCAGAGGGAAGGTCAACTGTCCAAGCGGGATTGGGGAGTAAATCTTTTACATGCTTAGTAATCCAATCGGCTGCTCTATTAGCTTGCCTGCTAATATATCTAAAATGAAAAAGAGGTTCATTACAAGCAAGAAAACGAATATCCTGGACAAGAGCTTGAATATCCCATGGAACTCCTTTATCCGGAAATCGAATACCTTCAATTAGCTGCTGAGAATCAGATTCGAAAATAAATGACCATGTGTAAGTCTCTATCCGTCGCCACTAAAACACCAGCAAGGAGTGCCAAAGCTTCACCAGAAAGAGCTGAAGAAGAAGGCCTGGAGAAACAAAAACCAATTTATTCAAGTTTATCAACTAAATGTTGATCCGGATAATAATAATTTTAAATTCTTTTTTTTTTTTAATTTTAAATCTTCATATGATGAGGTGGTTAATTTTTAACACCACAGGGGGACAGGAATTCGAACCCTGCTCTCTAAAACTGAATATCCGCACTTTTTATCACTTGAATTATTTGTGGGGACTAATAATTTTAAATTCTCTTAAATAATATTTGAGGTTGGAGTATTATATATAGAAAAAATAAATAATAAAAAAATTGTGTCTCTTTATAAGTTTGTTTAGCTCAAATTTTAAATTAGCCAGGAGAAAAAAAAACACTTAGCAAATTAATGGGCCGGTATAATATGTTAAACAGCCTGTTGGGCCTTTAAGCATAACAAATAGAAATTTTCTGGTCTAAAGTTGCAGAAAGACCCTTTAAATCGGCCTCCAGATATAAATTGATTAATTGGGCCTGATATTTAAGTAGACTCCTTACTCAAGAGTCTTGGTAGATTTTTATTGAGGAAATTTCATTTGGTTAGACAACGCCAATTATTTCATTTGTGGGTGGTTGTTTTTTTTTTTTTTTTTTTGTTTTTTTTTTATTTACTTTAATTTATAGTCTATTTTTGGTATGTTTTTGAAAGTTTTAGCACAACTTCAGTATTTGTCGCTTTTTTTTCTCCTTTTTATTTTTTTTATTTTTATTTTACTTACTTAT
>CATIWM010207099.1:0-36877 GCA_949671775.1 Mallotus repandus | reverse complement strand
TTTAAAATTAAATTTAGGTTTAATTAACTTTAAAATTAATTTAGGCCCATTAGGTTAATTTAGACTTTAGGCCCATTTTTTAGTTAAATAAAATTAACTTAGACTTAGTTCAGCCCATTAATAAAGCCTTCTTCATAATTTATAGACTTAGGATCATTTTATTTAATTAAAATTAATTAGAATTAAGCCCACTAATTTATTTCTTTTTCTTTTAAAATTTAATAGACTTAGGCCCACTTTTAGAATTAAAATAAATAGATTTAGGCTCACTAATTATCAAAATGTAGGCCTATTTTTAGTTCCATTTCACTTGTAAATAAAATATGTAGATTTAGTTAACTTAAACTAAAATCAAATGTAGTTTAGATTTAGGGACATTATGCTTTGAATGCATTTGTTATGTGCTTTTTCTTGGATTGGTTGCCTTAGGGTTAGATGGATGTTTAAATTAGGGTTTAATGAAATTGCATGTAATTAGGGAATAAGATAGTAATTAAAAAAATAAATCTAAATGAACACAAGACTAAAAGAAGTTGGTATTCCATATCCAGAACTCCTGGTTGTGGTGCTAGCTTGTATTAGAGAATCGAGTCACCGCTACTTTCGATTTGTCCCAGTTATTACCCTGGGTGGCGACTCCAGATCTCCACACCATGTCTTTGTGACAGTGGTTAGTGTGTTCCCTAGAGCTCTGTGCTCAAACAGTGTCACGGTTGCAATAAACTTGGGCGCGCGCTAAACCCCGCCATCTACAGTTAGTAAGTGAAAATCAAGTTTCTACTTGTTTCCTAAAGTTTATTTCCTTAGAATTCTTTGTTTAGTTAAGTTTTTATTCTTGAAAAATTCTGAAATTTAATGTTCCAAAACTAATTATTAAAGTTAATTGTTTAAGTATGATTTATGTGAAGGTTATGTAAGTCTTGATTTATACTTGTTGAGAACGCATCTAGGAACAAAAAGATGTACCATTGAAGTTTCAATAATTCGGTGCACCCGTAAAAAGTAAATGTATGTAAGCCATATTTGAATCTATATAGCTCCAAATGAGATGAACATTATGTCTATAGAAACCCAAAGGTGTTGCTTAAAAATGTTTTAGAAATAAGAAAAACTTAATTTTGTCATTTTAGTAGTCTTTTGGAGCCACATATTTTAGTGCGCACAACTTATAGATAGTTTAACCATGCACAATTAGTATTACTGTTACTCCTTTTGTACACATCCAATTGGTGTAAAGCCAATTGCAAACCACTTTAGATATACACAAATTCAAATCTGGAGTATTTTGTTTTAGAATATAAATTATAGAATTTTTGGTGAACTTTTGATTGCACTTTGTGAATTCTGTCAAGCTGACAATCTATTGAGTGAGAGCAACGAACTTCAAAAGACCATAACTTTAGCTCTGAAACTCCAATAAGGTGAATGTTGATTTGATGGAATTGGAAATGTTATCTCTAAATTTGTAGTTTTGAACTAGAGCTGAGTTAGCTTTCATGATGGTTGAACGAAGCCATACTTTTTAATGCTCAATCTGTCAGAGCAATTGAGCTGATTGTGATTCTACCTCTATAAATTTCTTTGTTGTTCTCAAGTTGAGGTGCAATTTTTATGGTATATACTAGACACATTGATCTAATATATTATAAAATTTTAGCTTCCAAATCCTTCCCTACAATTCTCAGAAATTTTTAACACTTAGCCCTGCAAATATGCCTTAGTATAGTCATTAGATCTAGTTCAATTAAGTTTGGATTGAAAAAATGGTGGGGTTAAACGATGAAATCTTGTTAGTATATTAATGGATCGATGACAATCATATCTAAATATGATCATGTTGAAATTAAGGTTACTTGTGGGCCTCTTATAGGCACGAATTCAAGTGGACTACATACATGCAACTATGGACATGCATGTATAGTAAGAAGAATTTTTATTGAAATGAAGAGGAAAATATGTATAGTAAATGAAGTACATACCCTTACCCCAAAAGGTATACCTAAGGCATTAATCAAGTATTCAAAGTTTATACCTACACTCCATAGGTATATGTATTTTGAAGTGGAAAAGTGGTTGAAATATTTTATTTTAAGAAATCGTTTAGAGTATACTTTATGGTAATATATTTTGTATAGAATAGGTTGATCTTAAGAATATTTTTGGTATATGTGAGTAGTATATTTTGTAGATGAAAAGTATATATAGTATTTATCAACACAAGTAAATGATGAATGTGTTTTAAGCAATAAGAGCAGTGAATAAACACCATATGTTGGTGGCAGTAAGACCATGTCTGAGACATGATGGAGCTAGTAAATGTGTATAGTCATTGCCTATGGCCTGGTGCACAATTTACCTTAAAGATGTAAGACATGTCTAGAAAATATGTATAGTCGTTGCCTAGGGCCGGATACATATTTTGAAGTTTGTATAGCCGAAGCTTGGGGCCGGGTGCACATTTTACCTTAAATGTAAGAAATGCCTAGAAAATATGACTTTAGCAAGATGTAAGACATTTTACCTTATAGAGTGGGTGCTTATGACTTGAGCTTGGAAGTGAAGTCACGACTTCAAAATTTTTACCGAAATTTAGTGGAAGTGTATGTTAGGAGTTAGTGTACAACCTTTGGAAGTACAGGAATAAGTTTGATTTAGTACCAAGTGTATTGTGTAAGAGGGAGATAGTTATGTAAGTTTTTTCTTTGGTATCATGGACAATATTAGAATATGTATTTGAAGTTAATGTCTCTCTTGCCATCTTGTGTAAATATTTTAACTTATGGTTAACTAATTAAGCTACTTGTTATGATGCTTATTGCTGGATGTTATTTTAAGTGGTATTGAATTGATTATACCATTGGAGGTTAGTTTTAGGTGACGTTCCTCCCTATTGGTGCCTTTCATATGTTATTCTACTGTGATAATACATAAAGAGAGTGTCAGCAGGAAGGGGTGTTACAAGAAGAAGTCGAATGGATTTAAGCACGGCTACTGGTGAGAAGGTCTCCTTATAGTCAACCCCTTGCCTTTGGCGAAACCCTTTCACTACAACCCTAGCTTTGTAGGTCTCTACCTTTACATCTACACCAATCTTTCTCTTGAAGATCCATTTGCACTCAATGGAAATAATACCCTCAAGAGGATCAATAAGTGTCTAGACTTGGTTTATATACATGGAATCCATTCTAGTTCTCACAGCCTCAAGCCATCTGGAAGAATCTTTATCACGTAAAGCCTTTTCATATGTAGTAGGATTATCAACACTAATGATTTCTTCATGAATATGCAACTCTTGTATATCATGAAGAAATCTGTATCTCTTGGGAGAACGAAATACCCTACTAGACCTTCTAGGAGTTAGTGTGACAACAACCTTAATTGGAATAGGCTCTTCGGGTTGATCAATGTCTATTTGATCAATTTGTTGGTCTTCCTTAGCTGACTTCTCATTTAATGTTATCTTCCTTCCTTTGCCACCTTCCTTAAGAAACTCTTTTTCAAGGAAAATAGCATCTCTACTTATAACAATAACTTATTCAACATGAGGATAAAAGTAGTATCCTAAACTATCTTTCGGATATCCACAAACCTTCATTTATTCTATTTTACATCCAACTTGTCCAATTTTAGCCTTTTAATAAAAGTTGAACATCCCCAAATATTACTATGTTTAAGACTTAGCTCTTCCATGCCATATCTCATATGGTATAGTAGAAACAGAGTTAGATGGAACTCGATTAAGGATGTAAGAGGCCGTTTAAAGTGCATAACCATAAAATGAAATGGGAAGATTAGTATAGCTCATCGTAGAATGCACCATATCTAATAAAGTACAATTTCGTCTCTCGGATACACCATTTAGTTATGGTGTCCCAGGTGGTGTGAGTTATGATGCAATGCCATGTTCCTTTAGGAACTCAATGAACTCAGTGCTTAAGTATTCACCTCCTTTTTTTGATCTTAGAGTTTTAACGCTTTTCCCAGTTTGGTTCTCTACTTGGGCTATGAATTCCTTAAACTTTTCAAGGGAGTCACTTTTGTTCTTCATAAGAAACAAGTGCCCATACCTTGATAGATCATCTATAAAGGTTATAAAATAGTAGAAACCACCTCTAGCCATTTCAAAATATGGTCCATATACATTACTATATACGATTTCCAACATATCTTTTGCTCTTACCATTTGTCCAACAAATGGTGATCTAGTCATCTTGCCTTGAAGACAAGCCTCATAAGTAGGATTAGATGCGGATTCAAGATTGCTCAAGATTCCCATCCTTTCCAACTTATTCCTATCCTCTGCAATGTGACATAATCTCAAGTGCCATAGATATTTGGAGTTAGAGGCATTTTTAATTAGCATTGCATTTGCATCACTCACATTAATTTGAGCTCATTGTTATTGGACATAATATCAACATAATATAAACCTTGTATTAAATAACCCATGCCTACCATTTCACTTCCAAAGTAAATCTTACAAATGTCTCTTTTAAAATGGAATTCATAACCATTTCTAGTCAAACTATAAATAGAGATAATGTCCTTATAGGCATTAAGTACATACAGTAGATCCTCCAATAATGAAATATGATTATATAAATCAATAGAAGTGGATCCTATAGCTTTGGCCGCAACACTTACTCCATTTCCAAGCTTTAAGGTCACTTTTTTGGGCCTTAACCTTCTCTCATTTGCTAGATCCTGCAAGGATGAACAAATGTGAGAACTAGCACCAATATCCAATACCTATGTAATAGATGAGCTCTTAGAACATTTAGAAGCAATTAAATTAAAGAAAGTCTCACCTTTTTCCTGCTTGCCCTTTCCCTTTATCTTGAGAGACTCAAGGAACTTAAGAAAATTCCTCTTCTAATGTCCTTCGCCTTGGCAATGGAAATACTTTCCTATACCTTGCTTTTCCCTCACAATTGCTTTGCCCTTATTCTTGGTTATACCACCCATGGGCTTGACAACACTTGTTTTGCCTTTCTTCTTCTTATTGCCTTTCTTCTTAGTCCTACTAGAAGAGGAAATAAGTGCAACCTCCTTCCCTTTATTCATTTGAATAGCCTTTTGGGCCGTCACAAGTATGTTTAAAAGCTCCACAAGAGTACACTTTATTTTGTTCATATGGAAATTTGTAATGGTTTGCCCAAAAGGTTTAAGAAGGGATTGAATGATCAAATCCACTTGGATGTGGAAGTCCATGGTGAAGTCTAGACTTTCTTACTCCTCGATTAATCTAATCATGGAGTTCACATGGACTGCCACATCCTTACAGTCCTTCATCTTAGCACGAAAAAGTTGTTTTGATATCTCATATCTAGCAGTCCTACTATGTTCACCAAATAACTCTTGTAGGTGAAGTAGAATTTCTGTTGCATTTATAAAATTCTTATATTTCTTATGGATTTCATTGCTCATAGAAGTTCACATTATGCAAAGTGCTTGCATATCATCATCTTTCCATTTTTCTAGGGTTTCACACTCTTCTTAGGAAGCATTTTTGGGAAGTGGACTAGGTGGGCTTTGTTCTAATACATATAGAATCTTTTAGGAAGCTAAAATAACTTTTAGGTTCCTTAGCCAATTTATGAAATTAGGGCCCGTAAGCCTATATTGGTTGAGTATAATGGAAAGTGGGTTTGATGGTCTCATATTATTAATTTTCTGTAAAGGTAACAAGATTAATTAGTTATATGACATTGTTGATATTACCATTAAATTTAGTCTTTAATCATAGTGGCCTCCCACTAACTTGCCAAATCCTAGACTTCCAAATTAGGAAACGAAAATCCCTTGTTGGATGGATTTCTAATGGGTGATGGAATTCTTAATGGGCCACTAATATCCCTCAGGTACATATTGTCATTCTTGGAATATTAGTTATCATTAAGTGGACAATGCTTGTCCATCACATCTCATATGAGGTTCCATCAATCCTGCTCTGAATGTTACAGGCCTCAGTGATCCAAAACTTCTAGGTGATAAAGCCTTAAATTTCTAATAAGTTGGAAAAATAAATTTTTTAATTCATAGAAGAGAAAGACAATTTTGGAGAAGATGTTATTAAGCTAAAGCAAATACGTTTATTGGTTATGTTTTTCACATTAATGAATACACATATATATATATACAATTTTATTCTAAAAATAGTTAACTAAAAATAACTTATTAAATATAAACCATTGAATTTGATGGTTTATATTTAAAATTAATAATAGTTAATTGTTAATTGATGGTTTTAAAACAAATATGTTTTAAACCATCAATCCTTAAACAAATACATTTCTTAATTATTAAAAACTAATAATAGGATCCTCTTGGATCATAGCTCTCCCATTTAAGTGGCTTGAACTCTTGATCAAGCTACAACATAAGATAAGGAAATTCTTAAACTGCTTTATCTTGGGCATACCACTTGGACTTATGCAGAAGTTGCCCTTTCCTACCAATGCGAAAATACTTCTGTTCTCCATATTTGGTTTCACGAACCTTTTGCTCCAATATACAGTCATCCTCTAAAGGATCTTCTCACTCCATCTTCAAGTCATCGACTGAGGGAAGATGGGTATCCTTATCAGGATCATCATCCAATAGAGATAGTTCAAAAAGCTTCAAGTTCTCGGCATTAATGACTGAGTACATATGCATGTATGGGGGTAGGTCAAGCTAGAAGGCACTATCACCAATTTTCTTGATGATTGTGAATGGTCCATATCTTATAGACTTCAATTTCTTTTCTTCTCCTTGTAACCGTTCCTCACCGAGGTGTAGCCATACTAGGTCACCTTCTTTGAAATTACATGGTCTGTGATGTTTGTCATGGCGATTTTTATACCACTATCGTGAATGTTATAGTTATACTTCCACCTCTGAGTGAATCTTTCTGACTTGTTCGAGAAATTTTTGTGTGCTTGAATATGTTCTTCTTCTTCCTTTCCACTTAATGATTTGTCACCTGTAGTGAATGTCATGTCAAAAGGGCTCTGAGGTAAGTAACCCAAACTAACCTCAAAAGGAGATTTTAATGTGGAGCCATGAATTGCTCGATTAAAAGTAAACTGTAAGTAGGGGAGACTTTCATCCAATGTTTTTGGATACTTGAAATTGTAACCCCTTAATAAATGTACCATAGTCTGATTAATAACCTTTGTTTGTCCATCTGTTTATGGATGAAAAGCAGTATTGTGCTTTAACCTAGTATCCATCATTCCCCATAAAGACCTCCAGAAATAGCCTAAGAATCGACTATATCTGTTTGATATAATCAATGTTGGGAGGCTAAAAAGTTTCCAAACATTATGGAAAAATAATTTAGCTACCCTTCTCCTGTGACAATCTTTTTATATGGAATGACTACCACCATCTTACTAAAACGATCCACAACTACGAATAAGTAATCATTTTTCAGACTTAGTTCTAGGCAATCCTCCAAGAAAGTCCATTGAAATGCTCTCCCAAGGTCAGCTAGGTACTGGCAATGGAAGATATAGTCCTAACTTCCTATTAGAAGGCTTCAAGGTGTTACATAAAACACAACCTCATATGTACCGAGACATCTAGGTGCATCTTTGGCCAAAAGACATATCGACAGAGATTCAGTAAAGTTTTCTCTACTCCGAAATGTCATACAACTTTGGAAGTGTGAGCTTCATGAATCCACTGCAATCTATCCCCATCTTCTGGTGTGCATAATTATGCTCCTTTGTATATTAGTCCATCCTTCAGTTGAAACTCATTGTTCTTCCCTTGTTGTAGCTTAGCTTAAGCTACACTAAAATCAGTGTATGTGTCATACCCTCTTGTGTACTCAGAAGGAACTATAGGTTGGATCTGCATAGCTACCAATAATGTGGAACTTACTAGTGTAGGGGGTCGAGATAACATATCCGCCAACTTATTAGTCATTCCCTTCTTTTACTTAATGACAATTTTGAATTGTTGTAGGCAAAACATCCATTTCATATGTCGAACTTATTGTAACTTTGACTGTGTAGTTAGCTATTGAAGAGGCTTATGATCAGAGTGTACCACAACTTCCTTCCCTAACAAGTAAGCTCTATAATGCTTCACTACTTGATGCAAGGCACATAACTCTTTGTTATAAGTTGGATAGTTTAGTACTGGTCCACTGAACATCTCAGAATGGTATGCAACTAGTATGCCATCCTGAAGTAATAAGGCTCCCATTGCATAGTTAGATGCATATGCTTCTACTTCAAATGCTTTCTACAGATTTGGCAATGCAAACACTAGGGCCTCAGTAATCTTTTGTTTCAATAACTAGAAGGATTCTTTATGTTTCTTTGACCATTCAAACTTTTGATTGGCCTTTGTGAGAGAATGTAATGGTACTGTAATTAAAGAAAAATGTCTAATAAACTTTCTCAAATATTGGCATGCACCTATAAAACTTCGAACTTCGGTCACTGAATGGGGTATGGGCCATCGATTGATAACTTATACTTTCTCTGGATCTATTTTGAGATTTCCTACACGAACAATGAACCCTAGGTAGACAAGCTCTTGTTTCCTGAATTCACATTTCTTCACATTCAACCATAGTTGACTAGCTTGTAGAACCTCCATAACCTGAGCAATATGATGAAGATAGTCCTCCTATGTGATATTGTAGATTAGTATGTCATCCAGATAGATAATGACAAAGTCATCAATGAAAGGGCGAAGTACTTCATTCATTAGCCGCATAAAGGTAGCTGGAGCATTACATAATCCAAATGGCATAACCAACCACTCGAACAATCCCTGCTTCATCTTAAAAGCAGTTTTCCAAATGTCTTCTTCATGGATACATACCTTATGATAACCTGATTTCATATCAAGTTTGGTTAAGAAGCGCGTACCATGCAGTTGATCTAAAAGATCATCAATCCTCGGTAGTGGATATTGATTCTTGATAATGATTTTGTTAAGTGCTCTATAGTCAATGCACATGCGCCATCCTCCATCTTTCATAGGAAAAGTAGCACTGGTGAACCACATGGCGAGCAGCTAGGCTTGATAACTCCTTGTTCAAGAAGTACTTATATTTGCTTCTTGATTTCTTCACTTTCATTAGAAAGGTGCGATACAAACCCAAGTTTGGTAAAAGTGAATCTCTTGCCAACTAAATTTCACATTCTATAGCTATTCGCGGTGGTAATCCTTGCACATCCTGAAAAAGATCCTTAAAATCCTTCTGTAATTTTCCAATATCAGAATATTATGAAGGTGTTAGAGTGACTGTTGATAAAGTGACAACATCAACACATTGATCTTATGGTTGAATCATTAATAAGATGAATCATCCACAAGATTTAACCAATCGCTTGGTCTGGTTAATTGTTAGCAAATCTTTCGTAGTTTAGGGCTTATAGGCGTTGATGTGGAACTCCTTTCTATCCTTCACCAAATGATACTTACAAAGCTTCCTGTAATAAATTGCATCACAATCCCATAGATATGGATTACCCAATATAACTTGGCATACGTCCAATGAAACCACCTCGCATATCACTTCATCAATGTAATGATTAGTGATTGTAAATTTAAAGGTGCATTGCTTTGTAATATGCATGTCAATGTCCTTCTAAATCCAGCTTAGTGGGTAAGGCTTAGGGTGAGGCATTATTTCTAAGCCAACCTTCTTCACTAGAGCCTCTGAAATCAAATTCTTTTGACTTTCATGATTGATAATTGCTTTTACAACACTCTGTTTCACTTGAATGTTCAAATGGAACAACTCTTCACGGTTATAAGCATTTGCAGCATCTGTTGGTGAAGTCATTAAGGCAAGTGTAGTGTCAGGCTACTTCAACTCTAGAGGTTCTTCTGCCTATTGTACTGTCAACGTGACCTTCCTTCCGTTCCTTCCATGGTTGTTCCTTTGATTTTTGGGTCTCAACTCAGGATGAAGTATCCAGCACTTATTCTTGACATATCCACTGGAATTATAGTGATCACAGTAATTATTCTGTGTTGGGCCATCTTTGATCTGTTTGCCTTTATTCTTCCAATCTGATCTACTTACAGTTGTATGTTTACCATCCTTCTTGTCAAGTCTTTTGTATTTGGCCTCAATGGCAATGGCTTTAACTGTAGCTTTTTCAATTGATTCCACAGTGAACAATTTCAGTTCTTTCCATATGTAATCAGTAAGTCCTCTGATATATTTCATAAAGACATTGTAATCTTCAATGTCTATATCCAATACCAATGCTTGGTTATGGAATTTAGAGGTATAGTCTTGTACTGATTGATTGAACTTTTGATTGAATTGCTGCCATTTGTACCACCTTTCTTCTTCGTAGCCAACAAGATAAAATAGCTTTCTTAACAATTTCTTGAATTTATTCCAAGTCAAATCTGAAATGTTGTACCATTTTTGGCATGACTTCCACCATGTAATAGTGTGGCTTAAGAGTTTTAGGCTTGCAAATTGGATCTTTTCAGCATTAGAATACTTATGTATATTGAAATAAGTTTCTAATGTGTCTAGCCAATTATCTACTTTGTTAGGATTTGTAACACCGCTGTAAGTAGGAATTTTAACCTTAAAACAAATTTTAAGGCACTTGCATTTATTCGATTTTCTTCTTTCTCGATGTTGTCTTCTTGGATGGTGTCTTCCTCGTCCTTGTTGTCATCTACAACCTTTTTCTTTGAAGGGGATACATGCAAATGTTTCGAGGTTTTTAAGTTTTCCATTAGTTTAGAAATAGATGCTAATAATAGTTGCACCTGTTCTTTAAGCTTGGTGATACGATCATCATTATCACTATTCTTATTTATTTCTCCTGACATTTCTCCTTTCTTTGACCTTGGCTTCTGATGTATGATCAAATGACCTTTAAGCTCTTCTCCTAAAATTTTGTGTTGGCCGCAAGTTAGGACTATAAACCACCTTCTCCCTTCTTAGATCTATTGCTCTGATACCATTTGATCTAAAGCTTCTAGGTGATAAACCTTTAAATTTCTAATAAGTTGGAAAAATAAATTCTTTAATTCATAGAAGAGAAAGACAATTTTAAAGAAGATGTTATTAAGCTAAAACAAATACGTTTATTGCTTATGTTTTTCACATTAATGAATACACATATATATATATATACAATTTTATTCTAAAAATAGTTAACTAAAAATAACTTATTAAATATAAACCATTGAATTTGATGGTTTATATTTAAAATCAATAATAGTTAATTATTAATTTATGGTTTTAAAACAAATATGTTTTAAACCATTAATCCTTAAATAAATACATTTGTTAATTATTAATAACTAATAATAGGGTCCTCCTAGATCACTCAGGTACTCATTGCCATTCTTGGCCTTTGGCATTAGTTAGGTCCACATCGTTGGATAAGTGAAATATATGGATTTGAACACTACAAACATCAGTTACTCCTAGTCTATAATGTATCCATACACCCACAACATCTCATGTTTAATAATAATACTACATGAATCTCTTAGGCCTTATGTACACCCCTATGCATCCAAAGTCACTGCACATAATCCTAAAACCATGCAAGTTATTGCTCCAATGGAGAGCCTAGACCTAAATTTAGTTTGGAAGATTTTTGGGTCTTTGATTAAGGTCTCACTTTGCACATTAGCCAATTTATATATATATATATCACATACATATATTGCATGGCATCAAATGCATATATCATGTTACAATATATATATATCATATTTATACATAGAATTTGCAAGATGGATACACAAATAAGGAGTGGTCAGGGGCCTTTCCTAAGCCTATTCTAATTTTTAGAATAAATATGGGCTTCGTGTCCAAGCCTTGTCACATGGGCCTTTTGATTATGGGCCTTGTCAATGTGGGCCTTATGATCATGGGCCTAAGAAAAGCCTTTGATGTCATCATCTCCATGAGCCTCCATTTTAAACACTTCATGCTCCTTGTCACAACTCTTGTGACTTACAATCAATCCTTGACATTCCAAGGAAAATATTACATCATAATTCTATGCAATTAACATTTAATTACATGTCAA
Organism: Mallotus repandus; assembly: GCA_949671775.1. Lineage (NCBI taxonomy): Eukaryota > Viridiplantae > Streptophyta > Magnoliopsida > Malpighiales > Euphorbiaceae > Mallotus > Mallotus repandus. Next base: position 24,851 of record CATIWM010207099.1, on the reverse strand, counting down.
ATAATAAAATTAATTATTATTACAAACCATAGGATGTAATCTAAGTCCATGATCATTTCTTGTATCTATGTCAGGCAAAAATCAAGTAAAATGCAACTCTTGCATGTCCAGATTAATTTGTAAAGCATCTAAACATCAACGAATGATATTTATGAGTTTAAGAAGTGCTCCTCATGAGCTCCTCATGATCACAAGGAGCACTCGTGAGCGACTCGACCAAAAATTGCAATAAGCCATTTACAGGCTACTCACAACCCAGAGGCTACTTCTCATGATCGTGAGAACCCATAAATCGATTTTTGGCCAATTTTTACACATCTTAAGCCATAAAAATTTCAATTAACATCAAGTATAATAACATCACTTACAACTAACATTCAATTTAGCATGTGTAAATTGCAAAAAGAAGCTCTGATACCACTATAAGGAATCGGTTATACAACTTACATGTGTGGTGAGCATAAGCCTTAAATAGGGTGAAATTTCAAAAATTTTACTTGGATAACCCTTCATAACATAAATAATTCCATTCCCAAAGGATCCATTTTGCATTTTACACATAAATAGCAAACAGCAAACACATACATGAATCTAGGATACTCTAAGTTTAAGAATACTTACAAATTCCTAAGTTTGATGTAGACCATAATAGTTATCTACAAGCTTTAATGTAGTTAGGTTCAACTCTTGAATCAAATGTTCTAAACTCCCAAATGTTAGGCCTCTAGTGTAAAACACCAAAACTCCACCAAAAATAGCTTCTTACTTAGATTGGATTAGATGCAAGTAGCCTCTCAAATGACCCTTATAAGACTTGCATTAATTTTAATCTTTTGCAAGAACACTTAGAGTTTATTTTGTGCATATGTTTCTCTCTTTTGTGTTTCTACACAAAACTCTTTAACCTTAGAACACTTCTTAGGTTATATATATATTATGAGAAAGGAAACCCCAATCACATGATAAGTGTACAACTCATCATGATAAGAATACAACCTATATACTTATCTAGTGCACCAAGACTTATGTAGATAATTAATACATCTCATGTATTATGTCTACATACATTCTCTACACATAACAAAGTGCTATACACCTTATCTTTGTCATGGTCAACAATATACACTTAAGAGATAATGTATGCCTAACATGACAAATTTGACTACATCATTTATACATAGACTTGGACTTGGTAATTGGGCCAACACTTAGCCCAAGCCCAATCCATCTAACAAATGGGCTTAGATTAGGTCCATGGGCTTTCTCAACATCTTAGATTAATCTTTGGTCCAAAACTCTTTTGGGCCATTAATCCAAGTCTAATTAGAAATAACATATATTATTAATTTAATACTTTAATTAATATCTCATATTAATTAAATATTAATTAATAATTAAACCCTTGGTTGAATTAGATTTCATAATATGCTAGAATCATTGCTCAAAGCATAAATCTAATTCTATTAATCTTAATTAATTGATTAAACTCTTTAATCAATAATTAGATTAATGTTAATGGTGATTTGGTGTAACTCTTTTAGGTGTGACTTACTAGGTTCATGACTAATTGGCAATAAGAAGATAATATCAATGCTTGATATTATTTGAAACTTTTTTCAAGTCTAAATGTGAAAATCCTAATTATACACATTTAGTTCTCATAAATTGTGAGTGGCCCCTAGCATCGATATCATAACTACCCAATTAGAAATGAATGTATTTATCAATTCACCCGAACCCTTTGGTCATAGTTACCATGCACTGAAATCCCTTGATTAGAAGATCCAAATATAGCCTAGAGTCAAGGTTTAGTCAAACTCTAATAGTTGTATCATATGATCTCATCTCAAGTTTCAATTCTTGATAAAACATAATAAATACTAGAAATACTTTTCTAGTACTGAAACTCTTTCAGACTGTGTCACATTTGTCCCAGCCAGGAACTTTTTCATAAAGAACAAACTTAGATAGCATAGGATCTTATCCCGGTTCACTCCAGGCAATAAATCTCATCTTGGTCGAACACTCATTCCTACATTTAACCGATTAGAGCCACCACACGCCATATACTCATGTGTGATTAACACAAGTATGTAAGTGGTAACAAACCTTGACCACTTAAATATGGATGACTGTGTCGCCTCAGGTCAAAGGACTATATGCACCATTATGACCTAGATTATGATCATTGATGGTAAGTGAATATCCTCATAATCACTAATCTAACATTACTGTTCGATACACCCATCATATGAGTATCCACATGTCTATTCTAATATCTCATATCAAATAGCATGAGACTCACTACCTCCCACTATTAGTATCATATACTAATCAAGGAAAATAGACAGATGTGATAGTCAAATTAATATTACCCAAATATTAATTTATCGACTACGAATATTTTTATGGCATTTGTACTCAACAAATTTGTCACTCCTATTATCAACTCTTGATAATAAATTTATTTAACATTATGCTAATGGATAAATATTCAATTAAACAAACACTTTTGATAAGAGAATATTCTTTATTTCCATTTGGGATAATTTACAATGTCAAAATATGTGATTGGCCTTTAGGGCATACCACCTATATATATATATATATATATATATACGCCTCCATATAGATTCAATCGCTGCAATAAACTTTGGTGAATGACAAAAATAGAAGAGAATGAAAGAGAAAATAAATACATTACAATTGCACTTGGACAATTCTTATGTAATTTTTCGTTCTATTATTTGAATATTTATATTTTTGTTGTTCCTTTATATGATTGTTGATTTAAGAATTTTTCAAATATAAATTGTTATAATAAATAAACATATTATTCAAACTACTTGCTATTGCACTCATGATATCAAATATTTCAATCGTACTTTCTCCACATCTATAATTATTTTTTTGGTTTTTTAGTTTATACCAATTCCTAATACCTTTATTTTAATCAATCTAAAACTAATCAATATGGTCCATAATTAAGGGTACACATGACCTAAAAAAAATAGTAAGTGAAATTGCTTATGAATTATTCTTGAGTTATGTCATAAAAGTTTACACACATACATATATACAAACAAACAATTTAAAGTTACTATATCAATCAAAATAATCATTTGTTGAACGAACCTTTGCAAAATTAAAAGATTTTACATTGGTTTGACAAAAGATGCTTAACAATTTATGTATGGTGAATGTAGAGACATGTAAGACATTTATTTCAATAATTTTTTTCAATTTATAATAAAACTCTTTAATATATTTTTTAACCATGTAAGACATTTATTTCAATAATTTTTTTATTTATAATAAAACTCTTTAATATATTTTTAAAAAAAATAATATCACTAAATTTTATAATTATTTCACAATAATTAATTTTAAAAAAATTAAGTTTACTTGTTGAATGTGCGGTTAGCTGCATATATATGTGTGTTAACATTGAGTTGTTATCTTTATGTAATAAGTTTATATTGATAAAAAATTTATATTGAATAAAATTATAATTTTTAATATCACAAATTTTATATTATTTTATTTTTTCTAAAAAGACAATTAGAGATATTTTTTTTTACATTAGGCAAGAAGAAATTCTATTATATACATACACCCATCACTACAAGAAAATGAGGCTTTAGCGACCAATTTTTGCGACCGGGGTGTGAAAAGGACGCAATAAAGAAACTTATAGCGACCTCTTTTTTGAATGGTTGCAAAAGTAACCATTTTTGCGACTACTATAAAACTCTGTCGTTATAAGTAATTAGTCCGGTCGCAAAAAAAAAAAAAAAAAAAAAAAAACTCACTGCGCGCGGATTCTAAAACTTTAGGGTTTAAATTCCCTCTACTCCTAAAAAAAAAATATAAGATAAGAAATATAACTTAAAATAAAGGAAATTCTCCATACCTCACCCCTTCTCTTTCTCTCTCTCTGTCGTTATCCTCTCTCAATCTCAAAATTTTACCCAATTTTTCTTATCATATTCTGAATTTTATTTTTTCCTTTCTAATTTTTATTCATTAAAAAGCTCTTTGGCATCCTCGATCAGGTCCTGATTGCTTTCTTACTTGATTCGATTCTTGAATCATTTTGCAAATAATCATTATCATCATCTATGCTTCTTCGTCAACATTGAGGTATGAATCTGAAATTTTTGCTTCCTTTTTACTCGCTCATGGATTGACTGGGTTAGATCAGCTCAAGCTCACTACCAACAACACAACTGTCTCAAATGCCTCCATTTCTAAATCGAAAGAAGGCACTTCTGCTAAATTACTGACGACGCTATTCAAAGAGCGTTCGCTGTGTTCGAAAATGAACAACCAATGGTTCTCTTTCTCTCCCCCTTTAAGTTGATTGATTTCATTTTTTTAGGGTTTTATTTCTTGGTTTTTTATGCTTAATTAACTTTTAATTTTGATTTTGTCTTAGTTTTGGTTCAGATTCGTTTAATAAATTAATTAATTATATTAAATACTTTATCACTGAAATATTTTTACGGCAATAGGATTGGTTGAGATTTAGCATTGCATGTTCTGTTGTTATTTCTTTTCGGAACTAATGTTATAGTTGTCATTTTCACTGCTATATATGAGTATTGGATGTAAGATTGCTTATTTTTAGTTATTTCTATTAAATTGTTTTCCAAATGCTCATTTTAAATTGTTAGTTTTCTAAAATGGGTTATAGTTTTAGTTGGACTTCTGCCTATGACCAAAATAAGTTTAGCAAGTGATTGGAAATATTAACACATCTTATATAAGAATTTACTGGCTGCAAATTTTTGTATAATCTTCTTTTGTTTTCCTAGGACCATTGCGAAGCAACAAAATTAACTTAGTCAGTTAAAGTTTCTTTTCTTAATTTTTATTTTTCAATTGTTGCAGGTATGCAAGTCACACAAGGTGGTGTACAAGACTTGTTGACTCTATCGTCAACCACAACTAATTAAAGATGTTACATTGTTTTTTTTTTTAATCTAAACGATTTTTATGATATTTGATTGTTATGTTTTTCTCAGTATCAATGTTTCAACTTTCAAATGTTTGATAGCATATATTGATGTAATACAATTATTTTAGTATTAATGAAATTTTTTACTATGTATATTCTTCTAGTGTGTTGTTTATTAATGTATGGTTTTATTTTAAATTTATTACATAAATATATTAATAACTAAAAGAAAAAAAATAGAAAGCGACCATAATATTTGCAACCAAAAATTTGGTCATTAATAGGTGAATTTGGTGATATTAACCATGGTTGTGTTAAATTTTATGACTGTAATTTTGGTTGCAATTGGTTTAGAAAAGGTCATTAATACTTCTTATTGGCGACTATAGTATGACCCTTCACAAAAGGTATTTGCGACTGTTTAGTTTTTTAGGTCGCAAAAAACTTTTTGCGGCAGAACCAATAGCGATCTCATGCGACCGGTATTTTCCAGTTGCAAATTATTTTTAGCGACCTATTTTTACATATTTGTGACCATAATTTCCTTTCCCTAAAGCCCATTTTTCTTGTAGTGCATGCATTGTATAAGTCACCGTAAAGTATAGTGTAGTTTAATCCATTCAAATCATATGTAAGTCTTGTTATGAAAAGTTTTATTAATTAGGCCGGTTTATATAATATCCAATGAAATAATGTTTGTGACAAGATATATATATATATATATATATATATTCACATGTGTGAGCAAAAACAAAGTTGGAAAATTATTAACCAAGAAAAGGATAACAGCGAGAAAGGTGAAAGACAACTTCTTCTTTTTTTGGGAAAATAATTATTGAATAATAAACATTCTTTTAAAAAAAAAAAGAAGCTGCCAAGAAAAGTTATTTTTGTGCTTCTAATATAGTTTCATAAATCACAAAATTAACACAAATGAATTTCATTCATTTGTGAAGAAAGTTACATGCAATGAGTAAATAAATAAATCACAGTACATGAAAAAGGATGATAATAACAACACTTGATAAATTTTTAGCCAATACCATCACCATCAATATTTATGTACCTACTTAATCTTGAGTAGCTACAGGACTTAGATTTAATTTCGGAGACTATTATTTTATGTGGACATTTCTTGTTATTTAGACTCAAATTAAATATATAAGGATGGTAAAATATAATATAAAATTTTTTCATAAATATAAAAGTCAAGGTTAAGTGCTCTAAATATTAATAGACTGTAATTTTTTTTAAATTGAGTTAAAATTAATTTTATTAATTAACCATGGTAAAATTCCAAACTACAATTCAATATATATTTTAGAAAGAAATAACTCCTAAATAACTAAAAATTTCTTTTGTTTTATAATAATAACTCTAATTTATTCTAGCTACTTAAGGTTCTCCGTAAATGCCAGATTTCTCTTGTACCTGTACTACTATGGAACCTTCGAATATAACTTCACACGTACAAGGACAAAAAAGCTTTTAGCATTTTTACGTTGTGGTAATGAAATGAAGTTGTTATTTTTGATTGTCATCATTGAAATAAAAATGCATTTGTAAAATGAATAGTACCATTACTTGGTATCTAGTTACTTCAATTTATTTGGTATTATTTGCAATGAGTAGGGTTTTGCATTGTCGTTTATTGTAAGAAAAAAGAAGTTGACATAAGGGTAAAGGATTTTTGAAATTACATAGCAAAAAGACAATAAACAAAAAAGTAATCATAATGATATAATCTAATTTACATAACTCTTGCATATGTATTAGTCTTCACTATCTTATTCGCTGTCATCAATCACTGATTGCAGGAATTTTCTCATGGCCCTTTTTTTTTTCCTTCTTTTGATTTGTTGGGATCCTCATTTGAGCTTTACGGTTCCTTTTGCATGGTGTTACCCTTCAAAATATATACGAGATTTTTATTTTGTAACATGTTGCAAGATATGAAGAGCATAATCCATGTAATGTAGTTATTAAGAAATTAGATAGAATATGTATTTTAATTTTTATAATATTACCTGTGATGTATTTGTTGTTTGCTTAGGGAGTGTCCTTTTCTTGATATTTGGTTGTTCTGGTGATGTAGTATCCTTGAGGCTATTTGGAAGTATGACATCTTGTTTGATATGCTGGCACATGTAAAATAAGACATGAAAGCACATAATGACATGATAATTATTAAAATGATTGAACTATTTATTTAAGTTACCTGTGGATCAGTTGTGGGTTTTCCATATTTTTTTTGAATCGCTGGAGTTGTTGTTTTGTTTTAGATTCATTTTCCAAGAAGTAGCATTTTTGTTATTTAAGTTGCATTATAAGTTGTCTTACTTTTGTAATGCAAAAGTGTACATTACCTTTTCATGTGTTTCCTTTTCATAATTAATCTCGAGCTTGTAATCAGGTGTGAAAATTTTAGAGATTTAATAGTAGCCCAAACCTTCTTTTAAATTGTAGTTGTTGAGCTTAATTTTGAAAATAAATTCTTTTCCACACAAATTTTGAATTGCATGTGGTACTTCAAAGTTGGGGCAATCCTGTTTTTGTAGTAATAAACATGCACTGATATTCTGCATTTTCCAAGCTTCTTTGTCAAAAGCAACAAATGTTGCATTACTGGTGATGTCTGACACTTGAAGATGAATCTTGTATCTGTAAGTTTTTGAATTAGTTAATTATTTTGTCTGTGTAGTTTGGAAAAAAAATTCAAAATAATGTTACGCAACGATGTTTACCTTGCAGTAGGGTAATAACATGGCTTGTTGCAAGAATTGCATATGTGAGTTCCATCTTTTGATGTTAACTTTTTTGTTGCAAGAGTTGCATGTTAGGTAATGCTAGCCAAAAACTGAATCAATAGCTCTATTTTTGTCTTGACTGCGAAGTCAACTTGCTGTTGTGTTAATTGAAATTTTAATGTGAATGGTGAGTTGACCTTTATGGATATATATAACATATATAGATAAATAAAAATAAATTTATATAAATAAAAAAATATATAAATAATGTAAGAAAAAAAGAGTAAATGTTGTGGTTTACCTGTTCTTCGCACTCCCATTCCATTAGCAAAATCTCTTGCCCTGTTTTTCGATTTGAAAACATTTGTTCTTCTATCGCAAGTGGTGGAACTGGTCTTTTGTGGACAACATCAACCATTTCTCCTGTTGTTGCCAGTCTATTGAAAGAAATTTTTTTGTAATAGAGTTTGCATTGAATTGGAAAGTTGTTTTGTATGATTTTATTATAACCTGTGCAGTATATTTTCAACTTCTTGAATTAGAAAGTTGACATATATTTTCGTACCACTTGTTGATGACAACAAATATTGCCTTGTATTTTAAAAAGTAGAGTATGAGCTTGAATATGAATTTGAGAAGGTATGTTTGTAAAAACTTACCCATGAAATTTGATATCGTTGTTGATGTGACAATGATAACAAAAAGGCCACTTTTATTTTTGAATATATCCCAATTAAATTTTGAATCAGCTGTCCCACAGAGTGTTATCCTTTTTTTCTGCTTTCTACATATCTCATGGTTAGTGTGGTTTTAAGTTGTGTGTGTGAAATTGAAGTATAAAATATAAATAGTTGACAATTTCTCTCTTGTTTGTTGACTTACCTCTTGCCAAGGTTTTGTCAGATTCAGTGATTGAGATTAAACTACCAGCAATTTCTAATTGAAGGTAATATCAGTTAGCTCTTTATATATATAATTTTTGGAACAAATATAATAGAACTTAATAGGAAAATTAACCAGTAAGATATGTAGTTTGATTCAATCTAGATGCAATTAAATCTAAATTTGCAAAATGGAATCCATTGTTTGGGATCCTTGAAGGAAATTCATCAATTCTTTTGATAGCAATTATAACCAAGAAAAATAGCTTGATAGAATTCATAATAGGCCTAAAGTCTCCTGAGACTATGCATGCTTTAATATTCCTAACAATGTAAATTTGTCCCTCCTCCAAATGAGCTTTAAACTTATGAACTTGGTTTTTATGAATGGTAACATGGATAGTAGTGCCCTGCAATGGAATTCATTTTGAAACATAAAAAAGAATTAACAAAATAATTATATTAATTTTCTTTTTTTTTTTGCAAAATAATTTAAAAAGGAAAAGGTGCAAAAACCCCTTATGATTTTGTTCTAATCTCAATTAATCTCATAACATTTTTTTTAGGTTCAAATGCACCCACATCGATATTAAATTGACACAAAATCGCCCATCCAACTGCCACCGCTAACAACTATGTTTAACATCCGTTAAAAAAAGCTCATGTGGCATATGAGTCCCACCAACAGTCATGTGCACATTAACAACCAAATTCCAAGATACTAAATCCCTCTGAGGCATTTCATCGAACATCTTCCTAGCAATGTCCGCAGCCCCGCAGTGACCGTAAAAATGAATCAATGAGTTCTATACTGGCAAAATACACTCAACCCCATTTTTCAAAGCTTGCCCAGGGCACTTTTGGCCAGATTGAAGACAACCCATTTTTGCACAAGAACCAAAGAGTGAAACAAAAGTATAACTACTTGGAAAGAAACCATTTTCAAGCATCTCAAAATAAAAAACCACAGCTTGATGTGGTTTGGAACTAACTGAATAAGCCTTAATAAGGAATTTAAAGTACCTGGAGAATCAAGGAATTTAAAGATCAAAATGGCGTAATGAACTTGGCCAAAGTCTGAATAATATTTTCGAAGTCTAGCTGTTGTTGATCATTAGTGATTTTTTCAGCCACAACCATTGCCGGAAATCTCAGCATGATGCAGAAAGCACTAGAATGATTATCTTAAGTACAGAGGAAACCCGAAATTTTCCCCAAAATGGTCAGCATCTCAGCATGAATTTTTTAAGAACTATATTATACTGAATCTAAGCATTTATATCCCAAATTGATGACCATTACTAGAACATTGCATGGAGAAGCAAAAGACTTGAAATTCATGCGGAATACAAAAGACCCTCCTAGGCCAACTTCTACAGCTCAAAAAAAGTACACCTTAGCCTCTATTTTCTTGTTTTGTGCTTGACAAATTAACTAATAAATAAGTTTGCTAGTAAGTTTCAAAAAAAAAAGTTTGCTAGCCAACGATTAGGTTTGTGCAGAGAAGATAACATAGTAAAAAAAAGTAATGTTTCCACTAAATAAACAAGATATAAGAGCCAAAAAATTCCTAATCTTGATTCACTAAGGAATAAACACAAATAGGCAGACATTAGAAATTATAATAAATGATGCAGAAATGATGTGACGGAGGAGTGAGTAGAAAAGAAAAGAGCAAAGAAGGCGGTGACGGCGGAGTGAGTGAGCTTTTGAGGTGTGCTTTTTCTTTATTATTATTTTGAGGGAAGGGAATGTTTGGAGAGGGAGAGAAAAACAGCCGAATGTTTTATTTCACCCGTGAACTTTACCCTTTTGACCCATAACACTTCTCAACTTTTATTGTGACTAATATAACATTTAAACTTCTATTTAGGATCTATTTGACCCCAACAACACACAAAAATAGTGCATGAATAACACTTGCTGTGACATGGAAATTTAAAATAATAAACTAAAAAAACAAAACTTAAGTGGCATTAAATTGGAATGCCACCGTTTATTAATTAAATATTAAAAATAAAAATAAAAACTAAATTCTAACCCTAGCCATTTTTTTCTGTTCTCAACTTTTCATATCTTCTTACCTACCCAATACTACTGCCACTCAAGTTGATCTTCTCTTTTTCCTCCTCCAGTGACAATGGCGGTGAAGCCGATTCTGATATGCCCAATTCTTGGTATCAACATATCACTTGAACTTTACCCTTCTGCTTTTATTTCCAAGCTCCCCGTTGTTTGGCACCTGACCAGATGGTGGTTCTGCATGGGTATCCCGTCGCCTCCTCCTCCACCAAGTGGCTCCTCTTGGGAGTTTTTGAATTTATTTGAGGCCTACGAGAGATATGAGTTGCTGTGAATTTGGTGAAAGAGGGGAAAAAAAGTAAAGCTAATGATGTGAAGCAAAACAAGGTTCATGTTGTTGAAACTAAAGTTGTTTTAGAGGAAAAAGAGAAGAAAGAAAAGAAAGACTTAAGGGGGTCTAAGATTCAAAGTCCATTGATGGTTGTTAGAGAAGAATAGGCTCTGTTTGATGGAGCTGCAAAGTCAGGAAATGAAGTCATAAAGATTCTCAATACAGGAAAATTCCATTGTTATCATAATGATTCAATTTATCAAGGTAAATCGGTTGCTTTCTTTGTTAGGAGCTTTTCAGGTGTAAATTGGTTGCTTTCTAAATGTTGATATAGTAGGTCGCAATTCCATTTTTTATTCTTCCTTTTTCTTTATTTCTTCATCTTTATGTAAATTGCACTCCTTTGGATTTTCTTAAATATTAATTCTTGTGCTAATTCTTTTGATTTCTTTTTTAAAGAGGATAACTTTTCTACTTGGAGCTTTTCGGGTGTTATTTAGTTCATGGTGTATCTTTTAAAACTATGAATAATTTTGATTAGGAGAAGCAAGATTTGAGGTAAAATCCATATGGGTATTCTTTTTCTTGTTGGGTTTATGTGCATTCAGGTAGTGTTTTGATGTTTTCTTTTTAGGTAGTACTCGCATGTTGTTTTGAATTCTTGAACTTGCTTTTGAATTATTTTTGTTCTTTTTAGATTTGATTTTTTTTTAGTGTTTGAAATGTGATTCTACTGTTAACCCTTTTGACTGAAAAATGTTGTGGAAAAGTTGAAGGAATGGGAATTTTGATATGAAGTTCATGACAAGGATGAGCAAAGATTTATCTGTTTGCATAGGATTTGATTGCTAAGAGAAGTGCAGTAGGATGAGGTTGATGGAGGTTGAAGATGGTGTTATTGAAACAAACGTTTCAAACTTTATTAATTTTAGTCTTTGTAAAAGTTTATTTTGGTCCTTATTTTTATGCATGTGCGTGAAGGAAAGTAGAAGCACACTCTTACTCTGGCAATGGATGGGTTAAATACAATAAAAAAAACATTTACAGAGGTAAAATAGGTCCTAAATAGAAGTTTAGATGTTGTATTGCTCACAATAAAAGTTGATAAGTGTTATGGGTCAAAAGGGTAATGTTCAGGGATGAAATAGAGCATTCAACTAAAAAAAAAAGTAAGATGTTTGATGTGATGGTGGATCCCAAGTAAGAAAAATTTTAGTTTACATGTACAAATTGGTTGGACCATATGAGATATAAGCCTTTTTTAACGGTGCTCAACAGAACTGTTAACAGTGTCAATTGAATGGGTGATTTTGTGTCAATTTAATAATGATATGGATGCATTTGAACCTAAAAAAAATGTTATAGAGTTAATTGAGATCGGGGCAAAACCATAAGGGGATTTTTCTACCTTTTTCCATTTTAAAATGAAGTAAATTTAGGGGTTAAATTAAGATTAGAATAAAATAAAAGTCCTTGAATAAAATAAAAATAATAATAATATTAGAATTTAATAGAGAACAATTAATATTTGGGGGTTGAATAGTATGAATTGCTAACATATCACATCTTCATCTATGAAAATCATGTCCAAACTTATCATTTCATTTTATAGTTTGATATTGATAGAGTCCCACATTTGTGCTGTCTGAATCTTCAGAACCCAGTCATCTCTTGTTGGAGTTAGTTGTTGTAGCAGTTGTAATTGTTTGCAGACACATTTTATGGATTTGTTTGAAAATATCACAGAGTTATTGACATGTATTCTAGTATATATTTTTAGTAAGTATGAGCATGTAATGAAAAAAAACTGAATAAAAGATATGGAAGAATCATGGTGGTTAACAAATAAATCTTTAGTCGGTTAAGGAAATTTATAAGAAAACAACAAAAGACAATGTGACTCCATGGCATTTCTATGAAGATAGGCGAGGAAGAAGAATTTAAAAAATTTAAAATTAGCAATGGCCAAGAAAATTTGAATGTTAACAATGATACATAATTTGACTCCTTTGCTATTTTTATGAAATTCGTGTAGGAAGAAGAAAAAAACAGCACTATATTAGTAGCAATATGTGTGCTTCAAGTGGTAGTGAAAGTGTATACACGCATGGTGAGCGAAGATCATAAGCAAGGCTAGTCGTTGTAAATTTATACATATATATATCTATTTACCTGTGCTTGGCTAAGGTTAATATTTGAGCTTTGCGAAAGAGGTGGCGCAAATTGGATAACAATTGTATATTTGTTTTTCAAGTTTTGTAAGAAAAGTAAAGGTCTATGTTGCACAGACACTTCAATAAAGAGTTGCGTCTCATGCCGGATATGTTTCCGACACTGACACATCTCAAAAATTTATCTGACGCATTTTAGGGACGTTTTCTAAAATAAAAAAAGTGTTGGGGCCGTTTTGAAAAAAAAAAACACTCGTGTCCCTTTTAAAAATATGTATCTTCTATCATTGGAGGAAGCGGTATTAGAGATGGTATTCTTTAATAAGATGTCAATGGGAACATTGAGAATGAAAATGTCAATTGAATAAAAGATTTTATAAACTGAAATTGCTAATAAATATTACGAATGAAGTCTTGATATATTAATGTTGCTTATGAGTATTATGATTTTATTGTTAATTATTCAAGTAAAATTAGATGGAAAATTGTTTGTTTGTTATTGAAACATTGTGTATATAATTGAGGTGTTATTATTTTATTTATATAAGATAACATGATTACATGTTTTTTTTTTTTGTGTTTTAGAATTTTATTTTGTTAAAAAATATTACTAACTATATTTTTGAATTGAATCTAATTTATGTAAAATGAACTTTATAATTTTTCATATTTATAAATTGACCTCTATATTTTTAATATTTATAAATTGACTCCAGTGTCCATATCCTATATTTTTTTAAAAAAAGTTATTTTCCTGTATCCATATCCCTGTTTCCTGTGTCTTTGTTCCAGTGTTCGTGCTACCTAGGTAAAGGTTGTGTAGAATGGTCAAAGTCTCAATGATTAGCAATATTTAATTCATTAATATAATTAATTACTAATAATATGGCATTGATGTTTTTAGAAACCAAAAGATTGTTTTATTTTTTGGTGGAAAGAAACCAAAAGATTGGTAGTTACATAGAGACATGGGGGATTTCGAATACACCTTTTTTTTCCTAGATTTACATTGCAACGTGTGTAACCTTGTAATGTCGGTACCATTCCAAAGGGCATCACTTCAAAAGCAATTCAAGAGTCAAAATATGAATTGTTATTCTGTGTTAGAAAAGTCCTTTGGAATGGTATTGTAATTGATACCTAATAAATGTTCTCGAAATTGTTTGCGCTTATGCTCAATGTAAGCAATAATAATAACTTCTATAAAATAAATAAAATCTTTTACAAAGCACGACCGTGAAGAAACTTTATCATTCATCAAGAGGAAATAAAAAATAGGAATTACATGTTTTTGCACTCTCACTCTCAAGCTTCTCCTATTAATCTGAGCAGTGATCTTGGCAGCAAACCAAACTAATTAATTAAGAAAATGTTCAATGTGGCTACAAATTCTGCAGTAAATTCCCTTCATTTTTTTTATTAAGTAAAAGATCAATCTAATTCAATTAGTAAATAATAAAGAAGGTCATTACCTCCCTCTCCTTTAATCTAAGATCAATGTGCAATACATCCTATCCTCAATGTACAATCCATTTATTCAGCTCCTCGAAAAAAATTGTTCCACAAAAATTTAAGGCTTAATACATAGGCAGCCCCTTGAACTTGGCAGTTTTTGTCACTTTGACACTTATACTTACACTTTTACCATTTAGACACCTCAACTCGCCAAAAACATGATTTATAAACCACTCTTTGCATAATAATTGAACTAATGAAGCGTGTGTTATTTCATTGCGCTAACAATGATGCCACATAACAAAACGAAAGACATGTAACAAAGCCATGTAAGAATTATATTGATTCATCAAGTTTTCCCCAAATTAGAAACCCTAATTTTGATTCATCTCTCTCAAATCACCTAGTTCTCTGAACTTTGTATAATTATTGTTGAAAACATATTGAAATAAACATTATTTTCTTTCATTTCATTTAAACAATTGATCCAAGTCAGTGAATAATTGAAGCCTCTCGATCATTGAACAATCGAAGCTAGTTGAACATCATTTATTGCACTGTGATTTTACGAAGCTTGAAGAAGAACAAACAACTAAAGAATGAACTATCTGTTTATGAGAAGAAGAAAAGGAAGAAGAATCAAGGAAAAAGTTCAGCTTTTTAAAGTAAAATGGAAAAAGTGAAACAAAGATGTTGTCTTTTTTACCTTTTCTCTTATATTTTAATGTGGGTTTTTTTTTATTGGTTAAGTAGCTAGTTGTTGATTATTAATTTGGGTGGTTAAAGAGAGATCGGTGTTGGTCAAGAAGTGATTAAAAAGCAAAAAACAAAAAAAATTAAAAAAATCGCTTTTGAGCCTTTGATTTGGTATTGCAGGCCAGTGGCAAATGGAGTATGGGGTCCCGCAACCCCTGCATTTCCTATCCCAGTTGCCCACTCTTTTTTATTTCAATTTTTATTTGCTATTTAAGGTCAGCTTTTTGGTTTCATAGAGTCTCTATCTCCAATCCTAGATCATCAATTTGCCCCGTCAAACTTTCCTTTTCTCTAAGAATTCTTAGGTAATCTTCAGTCTTGCATGCTATTTCCTCTTTCAGAGTTTTTATTTGAATCAGGAACTCTAAAATGTCTCATATTTTTTTCTTGAGTTGCATTTCCAATTCATCCTAGATAAAGATTCTTTCTCATTATCCTCAAGTTTCTTTGCAAGAGAAGACAACTCATCTCCTCTCTCTTTTGACATCATCTCAAGTTCAGAAATCCTAGCTTCTAATCATAGATTTTCTTCTCCAAATTATTTTGCTTTAGAAACTTCGTTTTTAATATGCACTTCCATATCTCTCTTCAGGGCTCGCATTGACTCAAGCTTCCATTCCAAGCCAATCACTCATGCTTTTAATTCCCTAATCTGAGCTGATGATTTGTTCCCATGTGCCTCATGCATCTCTGAAATGGTTTGTTAATCTTCTTTTATCTTTTTAGCTTATTTAATTTCATTCTTTTAATTATTTATTAGACTTCTTTACAAAATTTTTGTTATTTTGATATGAGTTCTTGTGTTTGGATATGAATCTCGAAACTATGTTTGAAATTGGGATTGTTTTGTAGCTATTTATTAGATTTTATTGTAGGGCTCTTGTTGTTTTCAATTGTGTTCTTGTTTTTGCACATCATCCTTGATTGTTTTGTATTTATTCATAAGTTAGATGATATTGGAATAGAAGACTTGAACAAATCTTTCTTATTAGTTAATTTCAAATGATAACTTTTCATAGTTCTAGTGTTTCTATATCTCATGTGGTGGCAGGAAATAGCAGTATAAGAGTTGACAATAACGATGGTAGAAATGTTAATGGAGGGCATGGAGCAGAAGCAAATGGTAACGGAGGCCAAGGGGCATAAGAAAATGCTAATAGAGGGCAAGAAGTAGAAGGAAATGGTAATGAAGGACATCAAGCAGGAGGAGGAAAGAAGAAGGGAATCAAGGAAATGAACACTTAGAAAATTGTGTGGAAAATCACTCGATAGTTATTTACTCATTTCCTGGTACTCGAGGGACAAAATATGGGTCTTGTTCCCTATGAGTTGAGTTTCTTTTATTTCATTAGTTAATGTCTTGTAGTTTTATTCTGCTATTAATATCATTTGTCAGGCTTTTACGCTATTTTTATACCCCAACCGTTTAAGAGGAGGAGAAGAAGATGATGATGAAGGAGATGACTGATTGGAGAGTACAATGATAGGGATAACTAGAAGGCCTGAAAATGGCAGAAGAAGAATAAGATGAGTTGTTGACATATTAAGATTATGGGAAGAAGAAGAACTAAAAAGAGTCATTGTAGAAGCATTAAAATTTTCATTTCACGCGCTCAATAGTGTTTAACTTCACATCCTCTGCCACATATGTAGGAAGTGGTTTATAAATCACATTTTTGGCGAGTTGAGGTGTCTGAATGGTAAAAGTGTAAATATAAGTATCAAAGTAATAAAAAATGCCAAGTTCAGGGGGCTACATATGTATTAATCCAAAATTTAAACAAACTCCCTCTAAATTCTAAAACACAAACAACTTAACAATGATTAAAAAATGATACTCAAGCAGCTAGCCAAACTTTAAACTTTTTCATGCTTTATACAAGCTCAAAAAGTAATTCGTTCAATCATTGTAATGAAAGCAACTGCTCATGTTCAATGAAGAAACTATCCTAATAAAGAGCATAAACTTATGCAGTTCTCAAAAGAAAAGTATATTGAACCTCAAACTCTATATTTTTTGCAATTATACATCTTTGTCCTTAGATGAACTCTGAGGAAGTCTACTAATAAGACTCTCATCCACTATCTTATAGTGCTATGGTAATTCTCTCTTTATCATCCCATAATATCTAGCCACATGATCCTCCTATTTGCTATACAATGCAGGAATCATAATGCATAAGATGGTTCATGTTAACAAAATTAATTGCAAACCTGTAAATATATGTTCCCTCCATTTAGTAAGCACAAACATAAAAGATGTGCTAAAGGCTTCAAGCAAATTAGAGTACAACCTACATGTCACAATGGAATTCACAAAATCCAAGGCATGCCATAAACATTCAAGAAAGCTTTCATATGACAACATACTAAAGAGCTAGATAAATATGCCTTCAACCATAGGAGTAGGCCAAACCAAGTTCTAAACAAATGAGCAAGGCACTATGAAAATTAAGAGAGATTGCATTTTCTTAACTGACAGGGTATGCAGAACATACCTACATAGGCAAAGTGAAGAAGGAGAAGTAGCTACCAATAACAGACATGAGCCAACGACAGACCACAACCTGTCACATAAAAAAAGGTTGTGTGACCTATTTAAACTGGTCAGCAACACAATGCATATGTGGAAGGAAATACTGTAACTTATTCAGCATAGATCCTGAGGTCTACATTCAAATGATAGATAAACCCTTCAGTATGTTATACAATTGGGATCTGGAACTGAGAATACAGAGTATGCATGTTTTACAAACCAACCATATGAAATGTGAACCTCAATTTTAGGGTACCAATCAATTTCTTACAAAAAATGGATCAAGAAATTCAACTAAAAGGACAAATTCTTTTGCAAAAAAAAAAAAAACAATTGAACTACTATATATCTTCAAGAAAAGGGGGAGATAAAACACACACATACAAAAAGACAAAAAAAATCATTACATGAGAAGTTTCACAATCACAATCAATCATTATGATACAAGAAATGGAATGACATCATACTTGGAAATCATAATTTAAAGAACAGAAGCTAGGATTGCCTACCCAATGCCATAAAGAGCATCCCTCAATTTAAACAAATCAACTTCCCCTCTCTTATCTCGATCACATCTCTCAAAAATTGCTTGGAAAGAGAAATTTACAAACTCATCATTCAACAGCTGAAAAAAACATAGTACAAAATTAGCAGAAGTAACTAAAGGGACACTCGAAACCACTCAATTTTATAGCCAACCATAAAATAGTGTATAACCTGTTAATATTCCAAATCTACAATCACAAAAACCCAAAAGTTAAAAAAAACACCAATTAGGGCTTTTTCAAACGCCAATAGATCTAAAGAAGGAGAAGAACGGAGTACTTTTGATTGCGATTACAGAGAGGTTTCAAAGTCGATGAATTGGGTCTACAATACATGCCTCCATCTACATTTGAGCTTCTTGATTTCAGACCAATCCTACGCCTCTCCAAACTCTTTTGCATTGACTCCTTCGCCTATCAAATAAAAATTGATAGGGAATTAAATTCACTATTTGAGGAATAAAGATAAAAAATGAAAAATAACGGAAAAGATCCATATCTAAATTTAAGAAGAGGAAGGAACTTTTTAAGAAAAGAAAACTTCACCGAAAAGAAGATGGAATTAAGGGGAGACAAAATTCATTAAGATATGCAGAGGAATAATTTTTTTGGGTTCTTCTCAAGATTTTGAGGAACAGAGGAACAGAAAAAAAAAGATGAAAATATGAAATTCATTAACTTTAAAGATGTGTTAGAATTCTAGAGATCCATGTGTCAAAATTTTGGAGCATCTCTTATGAAGCTCATCTTTATATATTTATATAAATAGATATAGATATAGATATAGATAGAGATATAGATAGATAGATAAAGAAACAAAACATTGAAGTAAATACGTCTCCAAAATAATACAATTTTTTTCCCTATAATTTCATAAAAACAATGCAGATTTCTTCATAACAAGTTTCTGAAATGTTTGTTCTATTCATAACTGTCATCTTTCTTTCTCCTACCTTGACTCTTCATTCAACTATGTGATTTCTAACTGGTTGCAACCACTTCCTAGTGATGCTATTGTTATTTGCAGAGTAATAGATCAAACATTGTCATTAAAAAAAATGAAACATATTGAAAAAATATCTCCATTCTACAATATTATCTCTAAAAACAAACTCTATGTAAAATTTTTTAAGCAGAATAGTAGGATCTGATTAATATGATCTGAATTAAATTAGATGAGAAGTTACAACAATGGAATAGTCCTGTAGCATTAGTTTGCAAAGGATTTATAACATAACTCGGGAGCAAATTAACTATAAATTGGAACGGATTAAAAGCAAAGGCAAATTTATAGTTTTGGTAATGAGTGAGTAAATTACCTATTGTTTTACAATATTGATTTATGAAGGAAGGTGGGAGCTGAGTAAGCTGTATCTGCTTATGATGGGACTAATCGAAGTAATATTGATCTTGATGGACTAATAAAACAAGAGAAAATGTATTAACCACAAACCAGGGGCAAAAGAATTATTTATAGCAAAATGTACAAACTACAAAACACTAGTGCAGCAACATTTGTTAACAAATTACGTATAGTGTAACTTGGGGCAAAACTTTATATGAAAGGAAAGGACAGAAATCATAAGGATTTGAATCATAATCAAATGTTGTAAATATGTATCAATTAGTTGCTGTAATTATGCCTTATTTGTTAGTCATAATTGACTTTGTACAGTATAAATATAGGGTTGTTGCCTAAGAATAAGACATCGAAAATCATTATCAAATTCAAACGGACTCACATAGGAATGTGAGTATCAAACTCAGATGGGCCATACCCAACGATGAACGGACCGCACCCAATTCCAAGTCTTAAACACGAGAGTGTTGGCCCACGCACCCACATGTGGACTTATATATGGGGTGAAGCTCATGTAACACAAAACCAATTAGCTTGTGTTAAGGTCCAATCTACACCACTTATAAACCCTTTATTACTTTTTATATTTTTGATGTGGGATATATTCTCCAACACTTCATACTCCTAATTTGTACTGATAGCACTAAGGGAACAAAACTGTAATGTAACTATGACAAAAATGGTTTCTGCATCTTACACATTGGTGCTTTAGGAGTCTAGTTCTGTATTCAATTACATTATATAAGGACTCAGTGAGTTGGATACACCACCTTTCTAGAAGGAGCAATTTCCCTCCATCACCCTTTGAACTTCTGCAAAACAGAGGAATGTGTACACATCTAGGAACTCAGGCTCTAAGCACGTACCAAGGTAGGTAAAATGCTGCAGAATTAGCAACAAAGGAAGCTTGCTTACATCAAACACTTTTACATTTCAGCATTAATTGTCATGCCATAACGAACTAACTAATTTCAATCAACCAAAAAGGATCTTATCAGCTCAAAAAACTATACAGACAACAACCAACAAAGAATACAGCAATCAACGACAGGCAGACTTCAGCGGATTTAAGAGCAGTTTCTTTGAAGAACATCTTCAAATTGCACCGTGATCAGAGTAAGAAGTGTTGGAGCTATCACAGAAAAAGAATAAATTATCCTCCAACTAAATCTGACTTACCATTTAGTATGCATATCCAAAGTTACTGACATGTATCTCTCCATCTTTCTAGTCAACAAAAGTGGATGCTATAATACCAAATCAAGAACTCCTCTGATCTTTTTTTTTTTAAAAAAAAAAATCTTTGTTATATAAATGAAGATCAACAATCTTGCAACATCAAGTTTCAAAATTTAGTTGAGATTCAAGTGATGGCAGAATGATATTAATATATTTTTCTAAAAAATATATTTTCTTAGAAAAGGAACAAAATATGAATTTTTAATATTGTGCAAATAGAACATTTAAAATCAGTAAAGATGCATCATTCTATTGGAATAACATTTTAATCTCTAAATGAGTATGATATTATGAATACTTTTAGTAAATTATTGCACATAACTTTGTTTTAATGATGGACTATAAAACTCCACACATTTAATTAGTACAAAAATCACCTTTTTAAAGAAAAATTCACAAATTTCTATCTAAATAAATATAATTAATCTAACTGTTAAACTGAAATATAGAAGTCATTTTAAAAAGTAACTATATTTAAATCTCTGTTATAAAAATAAAAAAAGAAAAAAAGATCATAATGAAAATAAATTATAAACAGTACAAAAAAATAAATAAATGGCTATTAATTTTAAATTAAAAAAATAGATAGTTATTGTTAGGTAATACAATTTCAACTGTTGATTTTGAATTCAGTGGTTGAGATTGTACATGATTGGTCATCTAAATTCGAGCTGGAGTTAGACTAATCTAATTCTTTTACATTATTTTAAGCCTCTTCTCTAAATGAATGAATTAATTAAATTTATGAAAATTTAATCCTTTTTTTTTTAAAAATTTAATCCTTATTAATTGTACTCAGTTGTAGAATACGCTTATAGACTGATAAACATTGGTCTTGGAAAAGAAAAAGATAAATGTACAAGGATAATTCCTATAATAATACTAATTGATTTTACCGACTATTTACCACAAATACTATATTTCTTTTGTAAATGTACTAGAGGACCTTCCTATATTCATGAACAACGACAAAAAGTTTTCTGCATTTTCCATTTGTGCTTCAGGAGTTTGGTTTTGCAGCAATCACATTGTACAGGGACTCTGTTAGATGGATCTGCCATTTTTTTAAATGCACAAGTTTCCTCTGTCTCCCCTTGAAATTCTGCAAAATTAAAGAACGAGAATCAAACACGAGTCTTATATTATTGAAAAGAATTTTGTCCCATATCTACAATGTTGAGCATGTACGCTCTTACACATATCAAAGAAAATCGTCGGTTTTTAAAACAATATTGGTTTTTCCATCAATAGTTCCTATAGTTTCAGAAAACAATACATATTTCTTCAGAACAAGTTCCTGAAATGTTCTAGTTCCTAATTGTCATATTTCTTTGGCATACCTTAAATCTTCATCCAAGTCTATGATTTTCAATTGGCCACGACCATTTCCTGAAAATGCTATTGGTAACTGTAGAGGAGAAGACAAACACTATTGTTATATATACTGGAAAATACTGAAAAATGTCTGCATTCTGCAATAATACCAATAAGATGTAGAAAGGATTTCACAATGGTGCAGATGAAATAAAGTTCAGTAGCTTAAAGAATATTCATGCTCTGGTATCAGGCCGATAGTGATGCAGCAGCTACATCACCATCTTAATTTTAGATTGCTGATGTAATGGTTTACAATTGAATAAATGTAGAGGTTTGGCACAAAGTGGAAAGAGAGATAGAAGCAATTTATCATCTACAAGACCAGCAATCTGAAGAGGTTAAATTTAACAGCCACCCTTCTGACATTTAATAGCGGTACCTGTGGATAGGTAAATACCTGAAATTCAGGTAAAGCATCGAAAGAACTACAGCAGGCCAGCATGTAACTTGAGGCAAATTTTGGATTTTATCCTAACCAGAACTGTTTAGCAGAAGCAAACAATACATGGGAGATCTGGATTCTGATAAAAGGCAGGCTTTAGCAAAGATAGCAAGTAATAATCATCCTATGAAAAAATAAAATAAAATAAAGGTTCAGAGTAGTTAGCATAAAGCTGGCGAGTGAAGATGTTAGATGTAGAAATAAATAAAGCATGATAAAATTCAAATCTCAGAGCCCATGACCTCAAATCATGGAGAGGCAACTCTTTCAGATTTATATGGTTCATGATTCAATAAATTCATGCGCAAAATATTTCAGAACATATTTCCAGTTAAATTCCAACTTACCATTTGGAGGAAGCAATGAACTATGACCTTATGATAAATTCCAACCCTGCAATATCAAGTTTCACAAATTAGTTGAAAAAAGAAAAACACACACACACAGAATCATAAGAAGTGAGAGAGTAAAGAAATGATACATCTGATATAACAACATAGGGGATGTGGAAAATGAGGGAGCGATGATCTCTTTCTTTCACAAGAGGACAGTTGAAGATATCTAGAGATTCAAGTGTGGGAGGGAAGCCTAGCTCCTGTGGCAAGGATTGGAGATTTGGGCACTCCCATATGTATAGTGAGGTGAGGTTGGGCGATCCCAATCTCATATTTGAGATGGATTTCAGATTCTTAAAATTATGGATGGAGATATCTATGAGGGAAGTGGGCAATCTCATATTCTGATCTGGAAATGAATCTAACATCTCTGTACTTGGAATTGTGCCTCTAATTCCCAGATGGGTAAGAGAGTTAAGCCTATCAAGTCCCCACTGTGACATTGGCTGCTTCAGTGTCTTGCAATATCTGACCTCAAATTGAGTTAGGTTTGGGGGCAAACCACCATCCGGAAAGGACTCCAGCCCTCCACATTTCTCTATCCGTAAAGATTAAAGGGAGGTGAGATTTTTCATCCAATTGGGCAATGACCACAAATTCTCACAGTCCTCAATAGTCAGAGACTGAAGAGACATGAGGTTTTGCATCTGATCAGACCGTGACTTCAAAATCTTGCACCTGAAAATATAAAGAGACTGAAGAGATGTGAGATTTTGCATCCAATTGGGCACCGACGTCAAATTCTCGCAGCAGTAAATATACAGCGACTGAAGAGAGATTAGATTTTGCAGTGAAGAGGGAAGGCATTTTTTAATGGACAATTGTGTAAGGCGAGAGAAGCCATTTGGAGAATCCAATTTTCTGCTCAGCGACTCCATTAACTCTGTCGACCAATTACGACCTGTAATTCTAAGAGTCTTGAGCGAATCAGGCAACTCCACATTTGGAGACCACTTGAGAGATTTACAACCACTGATTTCGAAATACTCAAGCTGAAGATTGCAAGACTTGAAGATTATCTCTAAATTATCATAATTATATATTTCCAATACTTGAACATTGCAAGGTAATTGTTTTTCTCCATCTACCAATGACACCATCTGCTTACAATTATAGATTCCTAAACTTTTTAGAGAAGCAAGTTTGTGAAAATTAGTTCCATCATTCCACAAGTGCTTTAATTCACAACAATCATTAATAGATAAATATTGCAGTGCCACCAAGTGATCTAAACTTACAAGCCCTGAAATATCTCTCATTTCTAGCTTTGTAAGAGAGGTGAGGCCACACATATTTGTGACAAGATTTCCTTGATACCTTTCAACATAGAGATTTTGAAGAGATGGAAGACAGCTAGGCAGTGTCCCAACTAGCTTCCGACAATCAACTACTCTAAGTTCACGAAGTTTAGGGAATCTGACTTCATTCACATCATCAGAAAAACACCATTTCTCCCACTCTTCCATCCGCCAAATACTTAAGAGTCTCAAGACTAGCAAAACATAACCCATCCCCATATAACTCACCACCCACTTCTTTCACTCCATTCATCCCTTCTATGCTCAGCTCTCTAAGTGCACCTAATTTTCTCAGTGGTGGCAGTGCCGTCACGTTCCTACAGTCCCTGAGGTTTA
>CATIWM010207085.1:0-11043 GCA_949671775.1 Mallotus repandus | reverse complement strand
AAACAACACATATTCTTTATTTAACACTTTAATTAATATCGCATATTAATAAAGTATTTAATAATTAAACTCTTAATGGAATTAGATTTCATGATATGCTAGAATCATTGCTCAAAGCATAAATCCAATTCCATTAATCTTAATTAATTGATTAAACTTTTTAATCAATAATTAGATTAATATAAAAGGTGATAAGGAAAAACTCTTATAGGTGTAACTCACTAGGTTCATGTCTAATTAGCAATAAGAATATAGTATCAACTCTTGATATTATTTGAAACTCTTTCATGCCTAAATGTGAAAATCCCAATTATACACATTTAGTCTTCATAAGTTATGAGTGACCCCTAGCATCGATATCACAACTACCCAATTAGAAATGAATGCATATAATGATTCACACGAACCTTTATGGTCATAATTACCGTGCACTAAAATCACTTCATTTGAAGATCCCAATATATCCTAGAGTCAAGTTAAAGTCAAACTCTAATAGTTTTATCATATGACCTCACCTCAAGTTATTCTTGATAAAACATAACAAATACTAAAAACACTTTTTAGCATTAAATATCTTTTAGACTATGTTATGTTTGTCCTGGCCAGAAACTCTATTCATTAAGAATAAATTTAGATAGCATAGGATCTATCCCAGTTCACTCTAGGCAATGAATCCCATCTTGGTAGAACACTCATCCCTACATTTAACTTACTAGAGCCACCACATGCCATATACCCATGTGTGAATAACACAAGTATGTAAGCGGTAACAAACTCTAACCACTCAAATGTGGATGACCATGTCACCTCAGGTTAAAGGACTATATGCACCATTATGACCTAGACTATGATCATTGACTATAACTGAATATCCTTGTGATCACAAGTCCAACGTCATTGTTTGATCCACCCATCACATGAGTATCCGCATGTCTATTCTGATATCTCATATCAAGTAGCATAAGACTCACTACCTCCTACTATTAGCATCACATACTAATCAAGGAAAATAGACAAAGGTGATAGCCTAATTAATATTACCCAAATATTAATTAATTGATTATGAACAATTCATATAATATGTACTAAATAAATTTGTAGCTCATATTATCAACTCTTGATAATAAATTTATTTAACATAATGCTAAAGGATAAATACTTAAATAAATAAACACTTTATTGCCATCTGGGATAATTTACAATGTCATTATATATTACAAAATGGCACTAAGGTACATCTATACTAACACAATCAGGCCCAAAAGTTAGAGCCATATAAAGTTCAATTGCGCACTTTCATCTTGTCAAACTCATCCATAAACTCCAATGCAATATGGTTCGCATCATTCCCTCCAGGTGACAGAAAATTTGATCTAAAATTTGGCACAACATCATCATCAGAAGAGTCTTCAGAGAAAGGAATCAAATGCTTCACATTAAAAACATATGCAGCTAGAATATGGCTAAGCAGCTTTAAACGATAAGCATTTGGATTAATCTTCTCCACGATCTTCATAGTACCAATCTTCTTGGCAGATAGCTTATTATACTCTCCAGTGGGAAAGCAATCCTTAGTCAGGACTGCTCACACAAAATCACCCACTCCGAACTCCAAATGCCTGCGCTTTTGATCTGCAATCTGCTTATATTTGGAGTTAGCAGTAGATAGATTTTCATAAATTGTCTTATGAACACCTTACAATCCAGTGACAAAATCTGCTGCTTTTCCATGGATCCTTGTTCTGTTAGGCAGTGTCATTAAATCAAGAGGACTTCTAGGTTGAATTGAATAAACAACCTGAAAAGGACTGAAACCTGTGCTCCTATTTACAATATGGTTGTGAGCAAATACGGCTTGGCATAGCTTCTAGTCCCAACTCTTTATATGATCACCAACCAAAAAACGCAGTAAATTTCTAAGTGACCTATTCATAACTTCAGTCTGGCATCTGTTTATGGGTGATAAGCACTGCTGAAATTCAACTGAGCATTCACCATCTTCCATAGGCTGCGCTAAAAATGGCTAAGAAAGTGGGTATCTTTATCAGAAACAATAGATGAAGGTAGCCCATAAAGACGATACACTTCTCGAAAGAACAGTTGTGCCACATTAACAACATCTGTGGTCTTCTTGCAAGGAATAAAGTGAACCATATTAGAAAATCTATCAACCACAACAAAGATGGAATCATTACCTCATTGTGTTTGTGTCAACCCCAACACAAAATCCATGCTGATGTCCACCCAAGGTTGAGAAGGGATTGGTAAAGGCATTTATAATCCCGCTGTTGAACCTTGAGGGGTAAAACAGTCATTTTTTATGATCACAACTAATTAAGTAAAATTATATTTAACATGTGTATTTGAGTGTTTATTTTCAGCTCTATTAAATTTGTAACAATCAGTTGTGGCACAAGCAGTGATTAATGGATCATGACTACGACAAAGGGCAGAAAATGAAGATCGAATTTTTATGGCAAAAGCAAAAGTAGGTTTTGGTGAACGAAGATTAAAATCTTCATATTAGCTGATCACAAGTGAATTCCAATCATCAAAAGAAATTTTCTAGCCTAATTACAAATATTCAAATTTACATTTTTGGAAAAGTTCTCGAGAGCAGTCACAACCATGACAATTGTTGTGATCATGAAGTGTGAAAATTCAAATTTCTGCTTTGGCGCCCTCTGATTGTTATGATCATGACGAATTCTTCATGATCATGATAAGGTTGTAGATCTGCTACTTTTTTAGGTGGTTTCAACGGCTCTATTTGCATTTAATGCACCTCCAACAACTATTTTCTTCTATGAGGATATAAATACAAGTCATTTTTCAGCTGGAGAAAATCAATGAAGTTGAGCAAATAAATTTAGAGCAACATTTGAGCATTCAATCTTGAAATCAATTCTTTAACCTCCCAAAGCTTCATTTTTAATTCTTTTAATTTCTTTGTATCTCAAG
Organism: Mallotus repandus; assembly: GCA_949671775.1. Taxonomy (NCBI): domain Eukaryota; kingdom Viridiplantae; phylum Streptophyta; class Magnoliopsida; order Malpighiales; family Euphorbiaceae; genus Mallotus; species Mallotus repandus. The sequence continues at coordinate 8,082 of CATIWM010207085.1, read as the reverse complement.
AGTGTTATTAAGTGTGGGTGGTAAGTGTTTAATTCCTTCATTCAATAGATCAACAGTGAGATTAAGTGAGTTGGGTTGGGGTTTTAAATATTTATAAGCTAGGGTTAGGGTTTTAAATATTTGTAAGCTAAGAGCATTATTCACAGCATTGGGTTTAAGTGTGAGCCTTGGGAAAACACTTGGGTAGATTAGTTTAAGCTTGTAAAGGTTTAATCTACACCATTGAAGTAGATTGATAGTGGATTCAAACTCTCAATAAGTGGTTGAGGAGTGGAGTAGGATTTAAGGGTCGAACCTCAATAAATCCTTAGAGTTTTTATCCTTCTTCTTCTTCATTCAATTCAACTCTATATCTGTTTTTAGCTAGCTCTTGCGTAAAAAGGTCAAAATTACCCATATTGTTTAAAAAGCCAATTCACCCGCCCCCCTTTTGGCACTTGTGGAATTACATTTGGTATCAGAGCATTGGTCTCCATTCTTGAAGATTTAACCATCTTGGAGAAAACATCATGGCCTCCACATGTCGAGTTGTTGTTGCCCCCAATGTTCATGGTCCTAGCTACACAAGACCTCCATTCTTTGATGGCACCGATTATACGTATTAGAGAAATAAATGGAGATGTTCTTGGATAGTGTAGGAGTCAATTTATGGGACATTATTGAAGAAGGTTGGAGTCCTCTAACAAAGAAAGACAATCAGGGCAATGAGGTGACCATTCGTAGAAAGGAATGGAATGATGATCAAATCAAAGCTAACTTGAGAAATAGAAAGGCAATCGCCATCCTCTATTGGGGTTTAAGTAGAGAAGAATAAAATGAAATTGAGCACTTGAGAACAACCAAACAAAGTTGGGAGTGTTTAAAAACCAAATATGAAGGTACCAATCAACTTAAGAACAAGAAGTTGCAAATGTTTAGAAGAGAATATGAGTTATTTGAAATGAAGCCCAATGAGAAAATTGGTGAGATGTATGGTAGACTTATCACTCTTGTCAATGCAATAAGAAAACTTTGGAAGAAATTCTCAAATGAAGATGTCAACAACAAAATTCTTGTGATCTTACCTTAAAAGATCTAGGAAACTAAGATTTCCTCCATTGAAGAAGTAAATAATCTCTCTACTCTACCTACAGATGAACTTCTTGGAAAGCTTCTCACTCGCAAAATTAAAATGACTTAAGTAGTTGAAGAATAGAAGACCAAGAAGGAAAAAAATATTGCTCTTAAAGCAAGTAAAGACACTAGTGATAGTGACTCAAATAAAGATGATGATGAGTTTGCTATGATTTCAAGAAAAATTAGAAATCTCATCATGAAGAAAAGAAAAGGATTCAAGAAGCAAGACTCAAGCAACAAGGATCAAATCATTTACTATATATGCAATAAACCAGGTCATATCAAATCTGATTGTCCAAAGTTGAAGAAATCTTTAAGAAAGATAATAAGTTCAAAAAGGAAAAAAAAAGCTTTTAAAGCAACTTAGGATGATTCTAGTGAATCTAGTGATGATGACATTGATGAGGAGGTTGCAAATCTTTGTTTCATGGCGTTGGAGGAACCTTCAAATGATGAGGTAACTCTAGACTTCAAATCCAATGATGATATATTACTTACTTGTGAAAAGTTAATGCATAAATGTGATAAATATTTATCTAGAATTAATTCACTCAAAGAAGTGGTAAAAACTCTAGAAGAAGAGCTTGAGAAATCAAGAACCTCTGATGAAGAGTTAACTAATTCATTGAATGAAAGTAATTCTAAGAAAATTGAGATTACAAATGAAAATGCAAAACTTATTGAGCAAAATGTAGTTTTAGAAAATGAGAATGGCAATCTCAATGATCCATTTATAGATTCAATAATGGGAAAAAAATTCTTGATGGGATGATCCCTATGTCTTCCACTCATTTGAAATCTAAAAATGGAATTGGATTTGAAAATGCTCATGCTAGTTCCTCAAAAGGTGTAAGACCAAGTATTCTTATTACTAGGGGCTTCCAAAAACCTAGTGTCATACATCGAGTTTTAACTGTCCCCAAAAAGGTCTAATGATGAAAACATCTCTCGATTATGACAAGTGTTTGTTCATTCGTACCACCTCTAGAGCCTACCGTGAGTCTGAAAAGCCCGAATTGAGCCTCTACAAAGTGAAACCGGCTATCGAATCATTAAGTTGCACCCCAATTTTACAAATTATGAATTATCAGAATTATAAGTAGCTCATTTCGAGCAACCGTTGCTTAAAATGTGCAACTCATCAGACCGGTATTCATCTCGTAAGACCGAAGTTCAACTTTGTGAAAGTTGGAAGTCGATTTTGACAAAACAGACGTCAAAATGCGTCCGGGAGGTCCTAAAACTCTAAAAACAAGCATAAGACCCCAAAAACAGCCTGAGGACACGCGTGATCATACGTACCAATGCATGATCACACATATTCCACGCTGTCACGTGCCCCGATATGTGTGCACACGTGTAAAATTGCACACACATGGGCCTCGGGACGCATGATCACGTATATTTTCATAATTTTTCCTTATAAATAGGGGTCTCTATCTCCTATTTTAGGGGGGGCCCACACACACTGAAATGCTGTCGGATTGAAGACTCAGGAGTCCTAATTTACACACTTTCGGCTCACCTACTACATTTTTCGTAGGATTTTTTAGACCGACTTGAACTAAACCCACCCACATCTTTGTCAAAGCACGCTTCGAAGGTATACGAATTTACATTTTACACGTCATTTTCAACCTTTCAACAAGGATAGCTTGAAAATCCCACGTAAAGCTTCAAAAACCCAAAAACAAGCTCAGTCGAATTTGAGGACCAAATAATCATTTTTGCACATTTATTTCACTGTTTTGCATTTTACTTTTATTGCCGCAAGCAGTTGAGAAATTTTTGTGATTATGTGGTGAGACTAGCAATTTACATGCTGATTGTATAATCTTTGCTTTATTTTTTCTTATAATAAATTGTCATTTTGCATCCTCTAGCTCCAAAATGTGAAAATCATAAAAATATAATTTTTACATCAATTTTGCATTTTATTTCCAAAAATATAAAATTTATCATTTTCATATAGTTTCTGCATTCTCTGCACTTTTAACATACTTTATTGATAAAAATTATATCTTTACGTTGTAAATATTATTTTCATATCATTTCTACAACTTTATATGAAAAGTCATCATTTTTCACATAAAGTATGTATTTTGCATCCAGTAAGTATCATCTTCATTTAGTATAATCTTCACATTTCCAACATACATACCACATCTTCAACATAAAAAAATCACACTTTTACATCAGAGATGCATGTTTGTATTAGAATTGCACTTTTTCACTCATTAAACCCAAAAATAAGTATTTTTCCTCATTTTGCATCAAAATGCATTCACTAATGTGAAAGTTCACATTTCCGAGTTAGAGCCTCCATGTTATGGTCTAATGATGCAATCATGCATCTTTCGTTATTTCTCTGCTATGTAGAAATATTTTATAATAATTCCTGCAAATGCATATGATTATGCTTATATTTGCTCTTTTAATTAAGTGAGTATTCCCTATTTGTTATCTGAGTGGATGAATGGATGGAATTGCACATAGTTGTGCTAACCTCTGTTTTGCAAGCATATTTTTATATTAAGATTAGATTTACATTTCCGCACCCCTTTTTTCATTTTTGAATGTATTTACTAGGAAAGCCCTGTAAATAATCATACTTACTCTCATTTATTTTTTGTTATTATCTATGTGCTTGTGTGAATGTGCATATATCAACTATCATTATCAAAACTAGGGTGCTACGGTTGCCATGTATAGAGTAATATAATGTGAAATAATAAAAAAGTAGATGCGATCTCCCGAATCTAGAATCTCTGGTGGGGATGATACTCGTTGAGTGACCCGATGTTGTCCTTTTCATCTTTTCCTGATTTTCTAGAAATTAGGTGGTGACTCCATAAACACAAAGAGTCTTGCATCCCCTCGAGACCAACCATTATCCCTGTCCTATAAACGGAATGGATGTCCTATTTGGTAAAGTTGCCTCGAATGCAAAACACAATAGAAATAATTAGGTTGCTCACAGTGGCGACTCCACTAGGGATGCTAATTAGAGAGATTAATTCAAAAATGGCTATTTCTCATTACATAATACTTAATCATATAGAGCCCTTCACCGTTGCATTTGCACTACACATCACACGTGCACCACTAGTCCCAATCAGCCGACAATGACGAAAAGTGATCCACTATGATTCCACACGAGTCATAGGGTGACTGATTCGGATTTGTCACCTTTAGCCTTTACTTATAGTTTTGCTAGACTCATCTGACCATAGTCTATGGCCCAAGTCCTTAAGAAGGGTGACTCGAGTTATCAAAAGAATGCTAGACTCACTGACTGGAGTCCGTAACCCTAGTCATTTTGGGGGGGGGGGGGTATTCTAGCTAAAGGAGCCCTTAGCCTTTTACCCTCGACTCAACCCATGTAAATAAACCAATAGAAATCTCCATTAAGATCCCACCAAGCTTTGCATGCTAGCCTTGATGCTGTCCGTTTGACTTGACATTCACAAGTGCTATGACGCTTTTAGTTTCTATCACCAGTTGATGTCATTACGTCCGTTCTCACAGACTGCTCATACTTAGATTGTGTGATCCCTGTTTACCTTGCATATGCCCAATGTGTAAGAAATGATAAGAATCATCAACCTCAGTATGAATAGCCTGTAAGAACTGGCAAATAGTGACATCTTTCGATGATAGAACTTATGCGCGTCGTCCATTTTTCCTTATCAGATCAAATAGATGGGTCAGGAATTTAACTAGATTGCAGACATTTATATTGAAAGAATCAAATTGTAAACTATCAAATGATACTTTAATGTCTCTTAGTAAACGTATCAAATATCAATGCAGGGGCATGAAATTGGACCCCTTTTGTTGGCTACAGCCCTTGCGTACGCAGGTGCGTATGGACTATAGACGCCATTTGTGACCCAACGATTGGTTCACACATTGACATTGTGTGACTACCTCGAGTGCATTTAAGCATTGTTCCTTAGTTTACGTTTTGGTTCTAATGACTATAAATTAAAACAACCTGGTCTAAGAGTGGAACCATAGTCCTATGCTGACTATTCGGTCAAAACCCACCTAGGAAAGAGACTGAATAACCATGTGTAGCGATAAGGTTGGAAGTGAGAGCTTGCATGTGTATGGCTTATTCCCTATACAGGAAATATTAACCAGTTTTATTCTTTTTCTTTCAATCATGCATATATATAGCTTACATGTAAATAGCATACACTAACCACAATTTTTTGCAGCCACCTGTATTTTTGCATAGACATCCCATACATATATTCTTACCCCGTCCCTTTATATGGACACGTCATGCACACATGATGACTCTTCTACAGCTTATGGCATGACAAGAATCAATAATTCTTTCTTTTAGCTTATCTTATTGATTACTAACCTTTTCTCTTTTATTGTGTTTTCTTTTCAAAGAACATCATATGCATTCCTCATAAGGCTCCATACATCAATAAATATCTCATAACGCATGACATAACATGCATTCATGCTATCCTTGTTCCTCATACTAATCTCATTCTTTTGAATAACATCATGCATCCATGCATACATCTCATTACATTATACTACTCATGCATTTTACATTGTGTGTACTCATATTTGCATTTCATAATAATTGCACTAACCCTATCATTTTTACAGTCATAAACCTCAAAGCAACCCCAAAGAGAGAGTCAAGAAAGATTAAAAATGGTCGAGCAATTTGGGATTCAAAGTCTAGATGACCTACTCAAAGAGCACATGAAGAAATTCATAGCTGATGGTGGCTTAATCAATATCCTTCGAGCTGAAATCAAGACCATTATTCAGACTGAAATCAAGAACATCCTCAACTAAACCCCAGATCTCAAAGATGAGATAATTTTCTTAAGTGGCAAGACTGACACTTCTAATTCTGAGTCAAACAAAGGGAAAAAAGTCATGAGCATGCCTAAAGATATTGAAGATGATTGCAAATTTTACCAGAAAGGTTGTCTACAATCCTCTTCCAAGATAACAAGTGCAGTTGAATCCAAATCGGTAATGGAAATTCGAGAACTATCCTGCAGGACCGCTCATTGAGGTTCTGATGAAAGAAAACACCAACACCTGATCGAAGGCTTCAATCAACTTTTTACACTCATGGCCAAGTTCTTACAAGGTTATTCTAGGCATCGCTACTGTTCTGAGCTTGATGAAGCTAAAGGACCAAGAGGGATTAACCAGAACACAGTGGGTTATAATCCATTACATCTAGAGTTCCAAGAATCACCTACAGTTGATCTTCTCCTGAACTATAGAAAATATTCAAAGTTCAACCAACCTCTCTCCAAGATCTTTAAAATGCTTTAACAAAGAAACCTTATGAAACCCTGTAAACCAAAAACATTACCAAATCAAATACCACCCCAAATGGACGTTAACCTATATTGCCACTATCACGAAACGCCAGGACACACTACTGATGAATGTTATACCATTGAATGCATAGTTCAAGATTTGATTGACTCTGGGAAACTTAAGGACCTAGAAGAGAGTCCTAACGTCAAAACTAGCCCTTTACCCAAATATAAAGATCTACCCCACACCGAAAACAAATCACTCCCTAACTATCCAGTCTTACTACAACCACCCTTAGAGATCGACCTCACCTCCTCTGGGACACATAAATCTCATGAAAGTAATGGGGCACTTGCTTCACAAATCCTAATGGTCCTCTACAAACCTGCATATGATCATTATGAGAAGGAAAAGCAAAGGAGAACCATAGAAAATTATCCTCAGTGAAAGTCATGAACAAGCAGTACCGAAGCAGTTAGAATGAAGGAGATCAATAAGCTTCGTTTGGATATAATAGCTATATTAGAACAGTGACCTCTTGCTTTTGTTATTTTGCTAGTGTTGAATGTTTATGTGGTTTATCAAACATCTTGATGGAATGTTAACTCCTTTGTTTGTCATTATCCTATAATCTATTAATAATCTTTACTCACTTCATACCTCATTAAAGCTACAAGTGTTCAATTCTCACCATAGCCTCATTCAAAAAAAAAAAAGAAAGAAAAAAATGAAAAGAAAAGAGAAAAGAAAGAATAAAAGATAAAAGCCCAACTAGATGCATAGAACCGCCTAGGCAAAAAGGGGCAGAAAAGAAATAATAATATGAGGCATATACTTGAATGAATACTTACTATAAGCCATCCTCCAATTTATCATTAGATTATAAGGAGTGCAAATAAACAAGCTGCTAAACTTGCATTTTGCCTAGCTCAGCATACCGTCATCAAGATCCATGGTTTCTCCCTCAGATGTATTGATCTCTTATTACCAATATTGATCCCAGAACTACTAATCGTCTGACTCTCCCTAAAGTAATGCTCACCTTCATCATATAGCATACTTGTTTGCATTACATGACGCATGCCTTAAGAGTGCAAGTCGATGTTATTCTTCTTGGCATTCCAATACCATAATCATTTCATGCATACATGCATCAAGATCATTAAATACATTCATGCATAAGCTCAAGATAAAAATTATCTTGTTTCCATTCATCTGCATGCATATACATGTCCTAGGATGAGAAATAAGCTACCATTCATCATAAGATAATTAATTAAAATAAAAATACTATTTGTATGTTAAAAATGGTATACACTAAGTATACTATTCATATGTTTTTGTTTCTTATACATTTCAAAACATAACAAAAAAATAATTTGAGTAAATATATATTGTTAAAAAAAATTATCAAAAAAATAGTTGACCTTGAGTAATAAATTAAAAATAATTGTATACAATTAATTAAAATAAAAAATAAATAAAAATAATAGATAAATGCATATCAATTAATTTGAATTCAAGTGCCCATCCTTGACTTATATTTTGTAGTCCAAAATTTCCCTCTAATATTTCTCTCCAACCAACCATTAACTTATTTAGTGGATAAATTATTATAAACCTTTTCATTTTTCCTTTGTTTATCAATATGGG
>CATIWM010207075.1:0-10249 GCA_949671775.1 Mallotus repandus | reverse complement strand
TGGGCAGAATCATGTCAACATTTTTTGGGTCCCATTCATATCCTTTGAGTAGTAACTTAAAAGAAAAAAAAATTGATTGGCTTCCAACCAAGACTGCGTGTCTGAGAACCATGTGTATCAGGACCTTCCAAAAAGAGGACCAATATTAAAAAAATTTGGAAATCTAATCAGCAGGTACATTATTGTCTTAACTCGTAATCTAATCAGCAGGTAGTATCAATGGTTTATTAAAAATATGCTAAACTGTAGAAGCCACAACCAAACTATTAGCAAGTTACTAGTACAAGTCTTGTTTAGATTAAGAGATTACCATCCACAAAAATGTTGTCATAATAAGGTAAGCAGATTTTAATTTGTTCAAATTTGATGTGTAATAAAAATTACTTTGATTAAGCTGCATAGATTCATTACTATTAAAGTTGCAAACATATACCAAAGGCTTATGATCTCTTCTTTTTACTGAAAATTGAATACTGAATAAAATAGTTTAGTGCTTTCATTTGAAGGGCAAAAGCATCTAATTCCTCTTTTCTCCATTTCTATCTCTCTCTCTCTTTTTGAGAGATATTCTCACGACACCTTGCAGCTAATCTCAAAAACCAGTTCCTTGCTCACAAACATAGTTCCTTGGCTACAATGGCTTGAATATTGTTTGGCATATAGCTTATTGTAGCCAAACATAGTTCCTTGCTCACAAACCATCACATTTGAATTTCCAGCCAATCTAACGTTCTTAGTGGAATTCATCATGACCTTCACATTTCATGATTAGGAATTAGATCAACAATAATAATTTTTCAACATATTTCAAATCATCCAAACATCTTAGACAGTTCCAAAAATATACTTACAAAAGGAGCACAAAACTGACCTTTTTTAATATTGATAATATTTCCAGTCTTGGCAGCTTCAACAAGAAAATCCATCTGTTCAGAGATGTAAAATAGTTGTTTTGGTAAGAGAATAATAAACAAGACAGTTGTTTTGGTAAGAGAATAATAAATTAAATGCTTGAAATCAAAATAAAATTAATTCCTCATCATGGAGGCACTAGGCTTCGAGATAGAAAGAACCAATGTCACCAGCCGATATAAAAATGTAGGTATTTGTATGATATCTACAACTCGACCAACCGACTCACATTGGCCAAAAACCAACAATTATAATCAACTAATAAAATTTTGAAATCCAAAATACATTCAAATGTTGAAATACATAGAAAATGAAGCAAAATAAATAGTGTAAAAGTCTTTTTCCAGATTGAAAAAAAGTCATCACAGGTAAGGAAAATATACAAGATGAGCAAAAAAGAATAGGAACTCAAGAAATGTGCACCTGATTAGTTTCATGCACATCAGTAATAATAGGGATGTCATATGCTATTTTAACCTTCTCAAGAATCTGTCATATAAAGGCTCCATAACTTTCAGTCCTAAACTATTCTTGTGAGTTTTCCTCTACTTTTACGACTGATTAACAATGAATGAGTTGATGTTAGTGTAATTCAGTATAAAAAAAGCACCAAACTTAAGATCAAAATCAAAATCAAAATCAAAATCACTCAACAATAAGAAAGGAGAATGAATATGTGTATATATATACCAGATCAACGAACTTATTCTTGATCTCCTCGAGACTGATCTCGCCTTTGGTGACCATGACTGACGAATAACTTGTTATTATTTCTTGTAACTCCTTGTACTTCACTAATCTCCTCTCAAATCTCTCATTTTCTGCCTTCTTCTTTTCATTCTCCGATTTTCTCATCGCCTCTGCCATCCTTGTCATCACTTCGACTTTGTTTTTCTTCATCATATCAAGATTTATATCATCGCAATCTTTTCTTTTTCTTTAATGCTTTCAATAACATTTCAAAATAATTAATCGCTAAAAAAATTCTCCGTCAGAATTCTATTTCTGGCGAGTAATTCTGGTGATCTACCTGTTTTCTTTTTAGTTAGCTTCAATCAGAAAAATGAAAAGATTGAAGCTTTTAATAGAGACTAAAGAGGGTTTGGCAATTGCAAATCTTATGATATGGTCTCTGAAAAAAGAGCAAGTTTTATTTGTAAAAAAGAAAAAAATACAGAAAAACGCCGGAGATATCATTTTTTAAAGATAAAAGAAAGGTAGGCTAAAAGAGAAAATGTAAAAACTAGTTCTGAAAAAATAAAAAAGAGTGTGACTATAAAAGCAAGGAGTCTGGTCAAACAGACTATTTTTTTGTAATTTTCTCATAAATAAATAAATAAATATACATATATATATATATATATATATATATTATTTCATTTTATTACATTTAAACATATTATTTTCAATATTTAAAAATTATAGATGTAAAATATTTATTACAAATTAATATGTATAATAAAATACAATTCAACATAAAAATAAATAAATTATAATAAATGTAAAATTTAAAATTTATTAAAAATTAATTAATATCTATAATAGTCATTTAACACATAAACATCAACAGCTGTAAATGATTTCACCAAACACATAACATTAATCAGCTAATAGCCATCAATTATCAGCTAATAATAACAATTATTAACTAATAACTAACAGTTATCAACTACAGTTTAACCAAACATGCCCTAACAATAACATATATGATACAAAAATAAAAATTATTTATATTTATTTTTTGCATAATTTTAAAAAATAAATATAGTTATTTTTATTAAATTTTTGACAATAGATTTCAAATAAAGTATTGTTATTGTTACTAAGACTAATGAGTTTTGAAAAAAAAAAATTGTCAACATAATTTTTAATGTTGTTAATAATTTTTTAAATATTTTTTATTAATTTATTTGTTTTATTTTTTTATAACAACTGATAGTTGATAGTTGTTGTAGATAGCTCATGTAATAGTTGATAGCTAACAGTTGATAAATATCAACCCGATTGATAAAATTTTATCAGCTGTTAATATTAATATGTCAAATGATGACTAAGAATATAATTTATTTTTTAATATTAATATTTTATAATATTTTTAATTACATAAATTATTTAGAAATAACATATAAATAGATAATAATAATTTATTATCTTTAATTTATATATATTAAAATGATAAATATAAATTATTTAAAAATGAGTTTTAAAAGAAGCTACTGCTTGACTACTTTTAAATAATAGCTTTTAGGATTATTGAATCTCTCAAAACCTTTGTAACGCAGTTATTATACCATGGACTCTTGTCCATATTACAATATGGACCAGGAGTCATTACAAATGTGAAAAAGAACGCGCTCTTTTTTTTTTTTTTTGCATCAAATACATTTTTTTTCCTTTAATTGATTAAGATTACACAAATTTATTAACTTTCAACTGCAAATTCATTGATCTTCAATGAATATACAGTTGAAGATCAATGAATCTGCAGTAAAGTTCATTGAACTTCACCTGAATATTCATTAATTTTTACTTGCAGATTCATTGATCTACAACTGCAGTTTCAGATCATGGTTGAATTATTTTATTGCCATTAGCGCAGCCTCTGCCATATCACTCTTTGTTTAGCGACAAATAAGTTTTTTTTTTTACGTTAATTGATTAAGATTACGCGAGTGTATTAACCTTCAGTTGCAAATTCATTCATCTTCAATGAATATACAGTTGAAGATCAATGAATCTACAGTAAAATTCATTGAACTTCATATGAATATTCATTGATTTTTACTAAAAAATTCATTGATTTGCAACTGCAGTTTCAGATCATGGTTGAATTATTTTAGTGCCATTAGTGCAGCCTCTGCCATGTCACTTCTGTCTCGCGTCAAATACATTTTTTTTTACATTAATTGATTAAGATTACGTCGGTTCATTAACCTTCAGCTGCAAATTCATTGATCTTCAATGAATATACAGTTGAAGATCAATGAATCTGCAGTAAAGTTCATTAAACTTCACCTGAATATTCATTGATTTTTACTTGCAAATTCATTGATCTGCAACTGCAGTTTCAAATTCATCGCATTCATTTTCCTCTTCTCAGCTAAAGATCACCTCTCAAATGGCTTTTAATGCTTTTTGATTTATGCAGTATTTCATCAAACACATTCACAACAAAACCATCAAACACATTCATAACAAATACCATATGGATGACCATATGATATATAATGTATGACTTTCAGTACCCATCTTCTCACTGGAGGTTCATCACCATCAAGGATAGAAAAATAAATAAGCAACTACATCCCTATTGGATCGGATTACATCTTGAGCTATGTTGGATTTATGGCTGAGCTCAACAAGTTGATTTTTTGTTTGAATCTTCAGATCTTCAAATCTAATTTGAATGAGAAAAGAAAAAGAAGCCATAGATTAGAGCAACGGTGAGGAAAGAAGAAGAACAAAAACAAAAACAAGAAGATGCAGAACAAGAACAAAAAATTGCAAAAAAAAAAAGAGAGAGAGATGCGATAAAGATGAAGAAAAATGAGAAATGGATGCTGCAAAGAAGGAAAAAAAAGAGAAACCACACGTTAACAATAAAAAATAAAAGGCATGTTTTAACACGTGTGAGGTCCATATTGTATTATAGACAGGGGTCTTTGATATAATTTGTGTTTGTAACGAGGTACCTAATTTATCATCAAACAAAAATATTATGATTATTTGATAAGATTTAAATATTAATAATTGTTTTGATTTTTAACAATTATGATTTTTATTTCCTCTATTTTGAAGTTTTTTTCTACTAGCTAATGGTTGAGTTGAATTTATTTATTTTATTCAAAGTATATTACCTTTATTAAAGTAACTAATAATAAAATAATTTCTCTTGAATTTATATATATATATATTAATTTTATAATTAATAAAATAAATGCTATTTTAAATTATAATTAGTAATTCAATAATTATAAGATTTATATTTATAATATTTTCAAATATTTATATTAATGATTTGCATATCTCACATTAAAATAGTATCTATCAATATTTTAGTAATATACAAATTAAAGATAGTAAATTATCATTTATTATTATATATTGCTTTTAAATAATTTATATAACTAAAAGTTGTTATAAAGTGTGTGAAAATTATTTAAAATTTAAATTATATCTTTGGTCATTTGACATACTAGCAACAATAACTAATAAATTTTTATCAAATGGTTCACATTTATAAACTACCGACTATCAACAATAGTTTTTAGTTGTTATAGACAGTTAAACTAAATGGACCCTAAATGTACAATAATAAAAAAAATGATAATAATGGAAATTTAAAAATGAATTTAAAATCCAATTTTTCTAAAAATTATGGATTTTACAACCTTTTACAAAAGTTTCACAAATAACACTTTAAAATAGGTAAAAAAAATTTCATATCTAGCACTTGCTTTATTTCAAAACAAATGTCTTATGAAAAGTTAAGTATTGTTTAGTTTTGAAAAATATGTTCTGTTTTTCTGTTTTTTTCCTTTATTTATTTTCCAATTTTTCATTTTCCAAAATAGAAAATAAAAAAATATAAAATCAATTTGTTGTTACTTTTTGTAATTTTTGTTTTTTCTTGTGTAATTTTTTATAATAACTTTCTATTTAATATAATAATAATAATAATAATAATAATAATCCTTATGATATTATTTAATATTAAATTTATTTATTTTATAAAAAATTTTAAATTATACACATTTAATTAATTTTAATTTAAATTCATGAGACTATTTTGGTAGTCGTGGAGGTAGCGGAGATTGTAGTGGTGGTAGTGTAATAACTGAAAAAATGAAAAAAAAAAGAAAAAAAAAGAAAAAAAGAAGAGGGTGTAAGAACAACAATGTTATTTGGTTGATGAGAGGAAGGTGTATAATGGTGGAAATGGTTGATTTGGGAATAAGGAGTATATATATATATATATAAAGGTTGAGGTTAAAATAAGTTGTTTTGTGTGGATGTTGGTTGATGTTTGTTTTATGGTTGATAGGTTGTTGAATTGATGGAGGTTGTTTTGTGTTGATTTGGTTGTTAATGGACGGAGGTCGCTTTGGGTTGCAAGGTTGTTTGGTTGTTTTGGTTGCTAAGGATTGTTAAAGTGTGCAGTAGCTGAGTTGTTTTGTAGTTGTTTTGGTGTTATTTTGTAATTGTTGTTTGCTAGTCAAAGGAAGTTACTTAGGGTTGTTTTGAGTTGCTAGTAGTATATGTTTGCGCAAGTGGATTTAGGTTGCTTTTAGTTGCTGAGAGTAAGACAAAAATGAATGAATATAAGTAGAGTTTCGGGGCTACAATGAGAGCGAAGAGCTGTGATTTGGCAAATATCCATTTTAGTCTTTGAATTCTTTCTCTTATTTGTTAACCACTCAAACGACGTCCGATCGACCTGAAATTTTAACCAAAAATATTTCTTGATGCCCTCTATGCATTGGTGGTGTCTGTTTTTTTAGATAGGGCTCAAAAAAAATTAGTTTTAATTCCCAAAATTTCAGCTCAAGTTATGCACGCTAAAAAATTCATCTCGTCGCCGATCAACAAAATCTACCACCGGTAGCTTGTTTCCCATCATCCTAGGAGCTCGTAGACGCCAGCCTTGCATTCAATCTCCACCAGTAGAATATTTTATGAATTTTTTGGTAATTTCCATTTTTAATTTCCGATCTCTTTATTCTTGTGAGTATTTTAGTGGTTTGAGGCTGTAGATGTGTACTAATAATTGTTGAAAACGTATTGGTATTTTCAGTTCGGTCAGTTGCTGTGCTTCCTGGTGGGTGTCTAGGACCACATGCGTACGGGTTTGAATCTTGGGTATGATGTGTATTGGTTATTGGCTTGGTTGAGCTTGTTCTCTCTGGCAGTGCTATGAATTGGGCTCGGTGGAGCTTGTTCTCTCGGGGCAGTATGTGGATTGAGCTCGGTGGAACTTGTTCTCTCGGGCAGTATTTGGTTTGAGCTTGGTGGAGTTTGTTCTCTCAGGCCAAAATTGAGATGGACCTCAGTTGAGCTTGTTCTCGCGGGGCATCAACAGAAAAATTGAGGTTTAGAGTTCTACCATAATTTTTACTAATAATTTTAATTCGTAAGATTTTCGTATGAGGAATTTTGTATGAAGAGACTATAGATTTTGGAAATATATTTTATAAAAATAATTTTTAACGAAATAAATAATTTTTAAATATTTATTTATTTAATGTTTTTATTGGTTTTAAATAAGTATTTAAAAATCAACATGCATTTTATAATATTAATTCACTCAGTGAGGTCTAATTCCCTTTAGTTTTATTTTTCTAAGACCTCACAGACAGTCTGGTAGTTATCGTCTTCTATGCCGGGTTTTTTCTTCTCCAGCTTTCTTATGCAGGTCTCTTTGATATATGTATCATGTACTTGAATTCTAAACACCGCAGTAGTAGATTGCTTTGTATAACTTATAATTGTGATTTAATGTTTTTAAATATTGCCTTGTGGAATATGATTGATTATTGGAGTTGTTGTGAAGTAGTGTTGAACGAAAAATTATATTGTAAGTGTTATTTGTATTTTTTTCAAGTTTTAGCTTTATCCTGATACAGAGGAAACTCTGTCGGATTTTCTTAAAATTTTAAAATTGGTTAATTTTATTGTGGAAAATTTCTTAAGACTTACTACAGATTTCGGAAGCTTCACGCTTTCCCATTCCCTTGTACCAATCACGTGCCCTCGGGGTTCCGGTCGTGACAAAGTTAGTATCAAAGCTAATGGTCAATCTCCTATTCTTTTGGTGGTTTTTGTCTTTTCTTAAAACTAATACGGTGATTAGGTTGATAAATGTCATTTGTTGTTATCATTACTACCAGAATTCTACAAGTATGTCAGTTACCTTATTATGTATTGAACTTGAAGATTTATGTGTCATTTTTACCTTATTATGTCTTGAACTTGAAGATTTATGTGTCGTTTCAGTATAAAGCGAGCATGAATAGCTCTTGTTGTAGAAGCAATAGATTTTGGTGAGCAGTCATTTCATGATGAAGCTCCTCCCCCTACCCCATGAGGTAGAAAAAGGGGCAGGCCTAGGGCAGCGGCAGCTCAGAGACAAGAGCAATAGCAGCAAGCAAAACTAGAGTCTCCAAAGATGGATCCTGCAGCCTTTGCAGCTGGAATGGTAGGCATAAATCAGGGTTTAGCTACAGTTAACCAAGCCATGCCTTTGGTGCAACAAATGCTTTAACAAAGGAATCAAAGGATGATAGATGTCGATGCTCTTCTTCTGTACTCCAAAGTTGGGAGAATTTTTTTTATGGAACTGGAAACGCATTAGACTTTATCAATACTATTGAGTCTAGGACTAGGACTGGGTATACATACTATCAAAGGATCCTTATTATTGAGTTGTCAGTTCAAATAACAGCTCAAGATTGGTTCATGCAATCCATACAGCCTCATATGGACACTATCACTTGGATAAAGTTTAAGGGTCAATTTTGAGGTATTTCTATCCACCTGCTATGAGGGATACATACAAATGGTAGTTGTTGCATATCAGTGGAGGAGAAAGATCAGTTGAAGACTTTACTAGGGAGTTCCTTAAATTGTCAAGTTATGTAGCAGATGTGATGGGAGATGAGCATAGAGTAGTGGACTTGTATGTGACTGTGTTAGGACCAGCATATGTGGGGATTCATACTGAAGATCACACTTTGAAGAGTGTTATTGATGAGTCCAAGCAGTTGGAAAAGTGGCACATAAGGCATGGTACGATCCCATACCTATATATGAGTGGAGATGACAGGGCTGCCTATGTTTAGGGTATTCCCCAACTTGTGTTTTATATGGGCAGTGTTGGTGTTCAGACTACTGGTACTTCACAGTAGGGCTATAGAGGTCATTGTGGGCATAAACGTGGAAGGCATAATCGACGGAGTAGCAGACCTTTTAGATTTGGGCCTGGGCCCAGTAGTAGTAGCAGTGGTCAGAGTTTTGGGTATGGTAGTATATAGGCTTAGGGCTAGTGCATATCCTAGCTGTGGTCGGGTACATCAAGGCCCTTATCACTCACCTTCAGGAGCATGTTTCAGATACAATAAGGTTGGACACTTTGCCAGATCATGCCCAAATTATAGTTATCAGCAAGCTTATCTACTAGGTTCATCTGCTATAGTTGCTCAGCCAATACAACAGACTATTCAGTTTTATGTACCAATGTATTATTAGCAGAGTGGCACTCAGTTTATGGGCCAGTAGGGCAGTGGTTCATGAGGTAGGTTTGGAGGGAGATCTAAAGTCAGAGGATTTATGTAGCCATCTATTCCACGGCAGGCATATTGTGGGTAGGCTATAGTTTTTACATTAACTCCTCAAGATGCTCAGGCATCCAATGTAGTTATGGCAGGTGCTCTTTTGCTATGTTATCTTGATGCTAGAATTTTGTTTGATCCTTGTGCGTTATATTCTTTTATATCTCCTGTTTTTGCTTTAAAGATGGGATGGAAACCATCCAAAATGTTAGTTCCATTATTTGTAGCAACTCCCCTCAGTGATGAGTTAGAAACAAATATAGCTTTTCCATCTTGTCCAATGTCAGTAAAAGGTAGAGAGTTGTTTCCAGATCTAGTTTTGCTGGATGTGATAGATTTTAATATGATTTTGGGAATGGATTGGTTGGCACAACAATATGCTACCTTAGATTTTCGGGAGAAAGAGGTGATTTTTAGAATCTCAGAGGATGTGGAATTTTGATTCAGAGGCGACAAGAGTCTAATGCCTCAGAATCTTATTTCTACAATCACAACTAGAAAGATACTTAGAAAGGGATGTCAAGGCTATTTGGTTATGGTTAGAGATACAAAGGTGGATAAAGAGGCAGTTGAGAATGTGATAGTGGTGTGTGAGTTTCCAGATATCTTTCCTAAGGAATTACAGGGTTACCACCGGAAAGAGAGATAGAATTTTGTATCGATGTTATACATGGTACAGATCCTATCTCTATGCCACCTTATAGCATGGCACCTGTAGAATTAAAGGAGCTTATGGAGCAGTTACAAGAGTTGTTTGATAGGGGTGTAGACAGCGGGGTTTAGCGCGCGCCCAAGTTTATTGCAACCGCGACACTGTTTGAGCTCAGAGCTCTAGGGAACACACTAACCATTGTGTCAAAGACATGGCATGGAGATAAGGAGTCGCCACCCAGGGTAATAACTAGGACAAATTGAAAGTGGTGGTAACTCGATTCTCTAATACAAGCTAGCACCACAACCAGGAGTTCTGGATACGGAATACCAACTTCTTTTAGTCTTGTGTTCATTTA
>CATIWM010207046.1:0-22460 GCA_949671775.1 Mallotus repandus | reverse complement strand
AATTCTTAATTTTATATATAAATATATAAAATAAAAAAATTTATATATTGACGATAAAATTAAATAATTTTTGTAATAAAAATTATATATGATAAAACTGTATAATTTTATAATGTAAATGAATAACAACATTCAATTAGTATCAAGTAAATATAATTTTTTTTTTGAAGAAAGTTAAATATGAAATAATATAGTGATAGCAAAAGTTATATTAATATTAATTTAGTATTAAATAAATAAAATTTAAATTATTAAATATAATAAAATATATATTAATAAAATTGTATAATTTTTGTATAAATTAATATTAAAACTTTATATTAAATAACTATAATTGAAATTGTCGCTATAGCTCAAAACTACGTAATTTTGAGACAAAACTATGTAGTTTTGAAGGTTTTGGTATATAAAAATTATAAACATATCTCACACAAACCTAAACATGTTTTTCCATAATTAAATAAATAATATTAAAATTATTTTTAAAAATATTATTTTCAAATTATTATTTCATAAAAAAATTATTTTTAAAAAAAGCAATATTAGTTTCTGACAATTTACTTTAATAATAATGTTTAATTTTTTTATGTAAATTAGCACTGATATTAAGTAAATATCATTTAAAATATTAATTATAACAAAAAATTATATATGATAAAATTATATAATTTTATGATATATATTTTATTTCAAAAAAACCAATATTATATTGAAGTTTTAAAAATTTCATATTGATCTTGTAAAATTAAATAATTATTATTTAATATTTATCTAAATATATTTTTAAAATTTTCACATTAATTTTGTATCTAATTATCTATTTTACGTAAGTAAAATTTTTTCCCAAATACCATAAATTTCGGTGTTTTATAAAGTATTATAAAAATAATTTTAATTGTAATTTATGCATTGAAAGAGCCCGGGCGGGGGTGGTGGTGTGGTTGAGTCGGAGATTTGAAGAAAATTTAGAAAATTAAACAATAATTAAAAGAAAATTGAGAGGAAGAATACTAAACACGAATTTAAGGAGTTCGGATTCTCAACAATCCTACGTCTCTACCTAACTTATCCCCAATTTATGATTTTGAAATACCACAATCTATTTACTTAGATTGAGTTTACAACTTGAGTTTTAGGCTCAACTCAAACCTTAAAACTTGAGTTTTCAAGGCTCACACTTAAACCGAATCCCAAGTGTTTTAATGCCTAAACACTTAAACCAAACTCTTTTAGAATAGAATCTCACTTCTCGTTTTCTTAGTCCTAAAAAATATAAGAACAAGAATAAGAATTTCTATTCTAACACTCACCAAACTCTCACAAGAGTTGATCAATTACAAAATGATTTAAAAAGAAATTTTGAGAGCTTAATTGAATGTTTAAGAATGTATAATGAATAAACAAGTTTTCTTAACTTCAATTAAGCTCTAAGAATAGTTTATACATATAAACAACTAAAAAATATGGCTGTTTAAGCTAATGATTGTGTCTCCAACGTCTCCAAGCTTTGGTTAATTCAAATTGACTTATTTCTGTTAGAATGCCACTCACAATTATGAAGAGCATGTCTTGGCTTGTGAGGATCAGTTTAAGAGCCATTGTGTTTGAATTTAGCTTAATTCTACCCATTGTGAGCGATCAAGAGTGCCCTCATGAGTTGCTCACGATCCTGAGGGTAGCTTATGAGCAACACTGCCTCAGTCACATATTGAAGTTCAAAATTGAAGCTTCGGGGAGGCTGCTCACGAGGGGCTCATGAGGGGACACCTGTAAAGTCCAAAAATGTGCATTTTTTACTTTTATTTGCTCTAGATATTTTGAGTATATGTTTGGGATGATATACTTCAATGAAATACACCTTTATGATAGTATTTCGTAATTCCGGACTAGAACAAATAATCTTGATAAATAGTTAAGTTCCTATACACTTGAATAAAATCA
Organism: Mallotus repandus; assembly: GCA_949671775.1. Taxonomy (NCBI): domain Eukaryota; kingdom Viridiplantae; phylum Streptophyta; class Magnoliopsida; order Malpighiales; family Euphorbiaceae; genus Mallotus; species Mallotus repandus. Next base: position 20,519 of record CATIWM010207046.1, on the reverse strand, counting down.
TTAGCGACTTAAATTGTTTGTCAAAGTCAAAATTAGGAGTTTGATCATGCAAATGGTCAACAATCTTCCCCTTTTGGTTTTAACAACCAATTTGATAAATAATAAATAAAGTGTGTATGAGTAAAAAATAATTAACATAAATAGATATGTGCTACATAAGATAGCTCCCCTTATCAAATTAAATAAATGCAATTAGTGAAAATTATTTTCTCCCCCTTAATACATGCTTAAATTTAAAAGTGAATTATCATAGCATATGTTAGGATAATATCAAAAGGATAACATATCATGTTTCAAAAAAATATATATTTCTTTATTTCTCCCCTTTTGGACATGATAGGAAATATAAATTAAAAAAATTTATTCCCCTTAACAATAATTAAATAAAAGCATACTTACTATAAGGGGTAAAGCAAAATAAAAACAAGGCTTAACATCACAAATATGTTTAAGCAAAAATTTGAACATAAAACATGATAATACGACCATTAAGCATAAGACTAGTAGTACTTACAATGCATATAGCACTACTTTAACACATCACAAACATAGTACATATAGTACTTTAAACTTAGCTTAGCACATAAAAAATCATGTAGCACTTAGCATATCATAAACACATCACAATTTCTCCCCCTTTGTTAAAGACAAAAAGAAAAGAGAGAATAAACTAGAAATAAACCAAAAGGAAACAAAAGACCAAGAACTAAAACAATAAAAATAAGACGAGACACAAAATATAAACTAAGAAATCTAGGAGTCATGGGCATCTTGAGGATCTTAGAATGGAGGAGGAGGAGGAGGAGGAGGAGGCCAAGTGCATTGTATGTTATGATGGGCATACCATTAATGAATGTAATACTCTATGTGGTCCATCCTATTCTCAAAATGATCAAGTCTAGTGTCCACATGATCAAATCTTATGTTGAAATTGGACTTTACTATGGAAGACGATCAAATAAACTACCAACCCATGCCGGTTTATCATCAACACCTTGAGAGGTAGAAGGTCCTCTTTGCCTTTTCCTTTGAGGTGGTACTTGAGTAGGAACTTGCTCTTGAGGGATTTCTTCTTCAATTTGAACACCTTCAAGACCATGTGTTCCAATTTTCTCAATGTCTTCAAGGTCTTGAGCTAACTCTTCATCAATTTTCTCATCACCCACTTCATTCTTCCAAACCCAAATTCCTTTAACTAGATTGAATTGTCTAAATTTTCTTAAAATATTTTAATCAAGAAAAGATGGAGGTAGAGATGGGATGTTGTTCAAAGTAATCCCAAAATAATTAGTAATCCTAGTGATAATGCCTCCCACATAAAGGCTACCATTTACACTGTCACTTACTAACCATAAATGCCATTGAAGCCATCTTCCCAATTCTACATCCACATTTTCAATAAAGCAGTGAAGAAGATGAGATCATCAAAAGAAATAGCTTCATTGCTAAGTCCTCTAGTATGAAAGGAGAAAGTGATAAATCTATACACATACCAAATGGATTTTGAAGCAAAAAGAGATGATTTTAAGTGACCCGTAACAAAGGCACTAGCATTGGGTTTAGCATGTTGATACCAAAAATTGTTAGGCAACCAATTTGTGTTAGGAGAAACAAGACCCCATTGCCTAAACCCAAAGATGTCATCAAATTGTTGAGAGGTAAAAAATCTATCCCTACCACCCAACCTAAACCTCATGCTATTGAGAAGGTTATGTTCATCAACATATTGAACCCTTAAGCAAAAAGTAGATAGGAATTCAATGACTTAAAAAGAATAGGTAGGAAGAGCATCAAAATCAAAATTATAAATACCTACCCTATCAAGTATAGTCCTAACTTCTTTATAGCACCCCATCTTCTCCAAGGTGGATTGAGACATGAACTTAGAAGGAGTGAGTCCTTTGCCTAATTTAAGCATGAGAGTATGAGATAAGAGGAGTCTTCTTTGGTCATTCTTTTGTTGCTCTTCTTGAAGAGGAAGGAGCATCTTGAGTGGTCTTCTTTTTGGGAGCCATGGAGTTGAAGAGAAAGGTGTTAAGGGTAAGAATGAGAAAATAGATAATTTTTGCTTTAAAAAGAAGATTTTGATTTCAAAGTATAATGTGAGAAGATTGAGAGGTGGATATGGGGTTTATATAGAGATGAAAAAGAATTAAAATAATCAATTTTGTTTATAAAAACAACTAAAGAATAGCATTTTACCATTTAGAAATAGGATTGAATTATTATGAATTTAAATCCTTTTAAAACAAGGATTTTCGAGTGACATATTGCTCCTCATGAGCGCCTCACAATCATGAGGGGCAATGCCCTCTGACAACCACAATGGTCATGAGCAAAGCCTAATAACTCGTGACCCTAATTATAAAACGGCCCCCAAACTTTCAAAAAAAGTTACAATCATGCCCTTAAAATGAGACAAATAGGTCCCTATTCACATAAATGGCATATAATTGACTTGAATTAAATGCACACTAATTTAAATCACTTATAAATGACACAAATAAATACAAAGATCATGCATATAATAATTTTCTAAATTCAAATGATTTAAAATCAATAATTAATGATTTAATAACAAATTAAATGAGAAATCATTTATAAAAAAATCAAGTTTAATGCAAAGTGAAATTCAAAATGGGAGTATTTATTTTAAATGATTAATTAATTGAAATAAATTCAATAATTAATTATTAAAGATAGATAGTCAAATAAATTCACATAAAATGCAAATAAAAATTGTTGAAGCAAATTATGATTACATGCTATAAAATTGAGCATTTAAGTGGAGATTTAAAATTTTCAAATAAATAATTTTTGAAATAATTTTAAATATGTATCATGCAAATGGGAAACAAATTAAGATAATTAATTGAATGAATGAAATTCAATAATTATTAAAACATTTATTAAAACATAGTTAAAATACAGTATCAAAAGCCAAAAATATACCAAAAATAAATAATATACCAAAAACATAATTAAAATACGGTATCAAATGCATGAAAAAATTGATTACATACAAGTTTTGTGAAAAAGGTATCAAAAACGAAAAATAAACAGAATGAGTGAAAAAAATTATTGTACATGAATCCAATCATCAATTAAGCAATTTAAACAAGTCATCATAACAAGCTTAAACTATCTATCATTCCAAGCTCATGCTTAATAAAATTTAATCTTTCTTCACAAAAAAGGCTTGGTAAAGATGTCCGCTAACTGATATTTCGCATTAACAAATTCAAGACGAATATCACCATTTTGCACATGATCACGTAAGAAATGATGTCTAATGTCAATATGCTTAGTTCCAGAGTGTTGAATGGGATTTTTGCTAAAGTTTATAGCACTTGTATTACCACATTTGATTGGAATGTGATCAAGCTCAATGCCATAGTCCTTAAGTTGTTTTTGCCACAATACTTGTGAGCAACAACTAGCTGCTACATATTATGCTTCAGCAGTGGACAAGGCAATTGAAACTTATTTTTTACTACACTAAGAAAATAGACATTGTCCTAAGAGTTAACAGGTTCTGGAAGTGATCTTTCTATCTAATAAACTACCAGCAAAGTTCGCATCCGAATAACTAATCAAGTCAAATGAAGAACTCCTAGGATGCCAAAGTCCTAAATGCAAACTTCCACTTAAATATTTAAAAAATATTTTGATTGCATTTAAATAAGACTCCCTAGGACTAGGTTGAAACCTAACACACAAGCATGTAGCAAACATTATATCGAGTCTACTTGTGGTTAAATAAAGAAGGGATCTAATCATACCTCTAAATCACTTTTCATCAACCAGTTTGTCGTTTTCATCCTTATTGAGTTTGGTTGTGGTGCTCATTGGAGTTTTGCTTGACTTAACTCCATCCATACCAAACTGCTTGAGAATGTCCCTTGTATATTTGGTTTGATTGATGAAAATCCCATATTTGCATTACTTGATTTGTAATCCAAGGAAGAACTTGAGTTCACCCATCATGCTCATCTCAAATTCTCATTGCATTAGCTTAGAAAATTCCTCACATAAGCAATGGTTAGTAGCACCAAAAATAATATCATCAACATATATTTAAAAAATAAGTAAATCATTCTTGGATTTCTTTATGAAAAGATTAATGTCAACTTTTCCTTTAGAGAAACCTTTCTCTAGCAAAAAGTTACTCAACCTTTCATACTAAGCTCTTAGAGCTTGTTTCATTCCATACAATGCTTTTGAAAGTTTAATACATGATTCAGATAATCAAAAATTTCAGAACATGGAGATTGCTCAACATAAACCAATTCTTCAATAAAACCATTTAAAAATACACTTTTGACATCCATTTGAAAAAGTTTAAAATCCATGAATGATGCAAATGCAAGTAGCATTCTAATAGCTTCTAACCATGCAACAGGGGGAAAATGTTTCATCATAATCAATGTCTTCTTCTTGATTATAACTTTTAGCTACTAGTCTTGCTTTGTTCCTAGTTATGACACCTTGTTCATTTATCTTATTTCTAAATACCCATTTGGTGCCTATAATAGGATGATGTTTTGGTCTAGGAACCAAAGTCCAAACCTTGTTTCTCTCAAATTGATTTAACTCTTTTTGCATAGTAAGGACCCAATATTCATCACTTAAAAGCATCATTAATATTTTTAGGTTCAATTTGAGAAATGAAGGCTAAATTAACAATATACGTTAATTGAGATTTAGTAGTTACCCTTTTGTAGTGTCACCAATGATGAGGTCTTGAGGATGTGCTTTCTTAAATTGCCACTCCTTTGGAAAATGATCCTTCAAAGTAGATTGAGGGATCTCCTCACTTTCTTGCTTGCTTGGAACTTCAAGTTCCAAAGGTTTGCTAGCATTTTCTTCTTAAATGTTTATATCTACAAGCTTATCTACAATATCATCAACACTACATAAATTCCTGCTAGGATTAAGTGGGTTAGATTCATCAAATACAACATGCATAGATTCTTCAACTACTAGAGTTCTCTTATTAAAGACTCTATATGCTTTACTAGAGGTGGAATAGCCTAGGAAAATTCCTTCATCGGCTTTAGAGTTAAATTTTCCAAGATTATCCTTGGTGTTTAATATAAAGCACATGCATCCAAATACTCTAAGATATGAGATTTTGGGTTTTTTATTGTTCCAAAGATTATAAGAAGTTTTATTTAAAATTGGTCTTTTAAATACTCTATTTACAATGTAGTAAGATGTGTTAACGGCTTCGCCCAAAAGTATAATGGTAAGTTATACTTATGAAGCATTGTTCTAGCTATTTCCACTAGAGTTTTATTTTTCTTTTCAACAACCCCATTTTGTTGAGGTTTCTTAGGAGAAGAAAGTGCATGTGAAATACCATTTTCATTATAAAAAGTTTTAAAAAATTCATTTTCAAATTTAGTTCTATGATCACTTCGAAGGGATGAAATACAAAGACCGTTTTCTTTTTTAACTCTTTTTAAAAAAAATTCAAAAGCTTTAAAAGCATCATTCTTATGAGCAAGGAAACACACTCAAGTGTATCTAGAGTAGTCATCAACTAAGACATATGCATAGTGCATTCCACCGAGACTGGCAACTCTAGTTGGTTCAAACAAATCCATATGTACAAGTTTAAGTGGTTTAGAAGTGGACACTATATTTTTTTAGCTTAAATAAGGACTTGGATTGTTTTCCCTTTTGACAACTATCATAAGGCTTATCCTTAGTGAATTCGAGTTTACGTAAACCAATCACAAGTTTATGTTTATAAAGATCATTTAAAAGCTCAAAATTTGCATGTCCTAACCTTGTATGTCATATCCATATGTCATGGGAAATAGACATTAAATATTTGCTATCTTTGTTATCAACTTTATTCATATCAATAACATAGACATTTTCTACTCTTTCACCACTAAAAATTACTTTGTCTTCATCAAGACTACTAACAAAGTAATTTTTTGGATCGAAAGTGACCTTATTTTCCATATCACATAGTTGACTTATACTTAATAAATTATGTTTAAGACCATCAATAAGCAATACTTGATGAATAGATAAGGATTGAGGATTACCAATTTCTGCAATGCCAACAATCTCTCCTTTTTGCATTGTCCCCGAAAGTGACATGTCCTCCATCGTTTACATTAAGCTTATTGAATTGCTCTTTGTCTCCCATCATATGCCTTGAACATCCACTATTAAGGTACCACTTGCTTTTTGCTCTTATGGACTTCAAGCACACCTACATAACATAATTTATGCATTTTTTTGAACCTAAACCTTTGTTGGTCTAGGTTTGTTAGTATCAAAGTAATTAGAAGGTAGCAATTGCAAATGCAATCTTCTATAAAAGCTTACATTACTAAAGTGACTTTTGGTCATGCAATAGAAGCATTCAACATTTGCAAATTTATTTCTTCTAGAAAAATATGATTTTCTAATGTAAGAAACATGCCTTTTGTGTTGTAGCAGTGTGTGCTTCCTATAACTCTTTTGAGTCATAGTGTGAGACATACATTGATAATGACAATATGTATTTTGATAGGTTTGTGTAATATATTTTAGAGCAGTGTGGTGTAACATGCTTATGATTGTTGTGTCTAGTATAAATATAAGTATGTTTCAGTTGTGGTCTTTTAGCTTGAGCTTTACTTCTTTATGTCAATAGAGGTTGAGTTTTATGAGACCTTCCCTTGTCATTTGACACATGAGACCTTTTAGCTTTGAAAGCTTGAGTCTCAATTGGTTTGGAGGTAGAAGGAGTCGAATCATATGAGGCCTTAACAAAATTAATGTATAATGATGATGAGGAAGGCATTCCATTTATATATCCAATTCCATAAGTATCTCCATGAAATTTTGGAGAATCAAGAAGACTATCTAAAGTCTATTTTCTTCTCTTGAATTTAGAAATGGAATTTCTTAACTCCAAAACCTCTTTAGAAAGTTTATGATTTTCATCATTTGCTTCTTAATTTGGTTTTCCAAGGAGTTTGAAGATTTTAAATCACTAGTAAGTTTCTCATTTGACTTAACAAGATTAGAAAAATCATTTTTTTAAGTTTTTAAATTCCTTGGTTAAACTAGATAGCTCATGCTTATAAAGCTTCTTCTTTGAAAGTGAGCTTTTGCATTTAAGCAAGAGTTTTCTCACAATAGAGCTTTCATCATCATCATCATCATAATTATCACAATCATTAAAAGAAGAATAGGAAGTAGAAGGTACCTCATTTTCTTTTTCAAGAGTCATGAAGTAAAGGTTGGCCACTTTTTGTTGTTCTTCTTCATTTTCAGATTCAGAGGAGTCATTCCATGTAGCTTTAAAGGCCTTTTTTTTCTCCTTTGCTCCTTTATTCTTGAATTTGAGTTTGGGGCGCTCAATTCTAATGTGTCCCGGTTTCTTGCATTCATAACAAGTAACTTCTTTAGTTTTGTTTCCTTCATGCTTCTTATTAAAGTCTCTAGTTCTTGAGGAATTTTTCTTTCTCAAGAACTTCTTGAAGTTTCTCATGAGCATAGCACTATCACCATCTTCATCACTAGAATCTTCAATACTTTCTTCTTCACTATCATCTTGTGAAGCTTTTAATCCAGTGCACTTTTTCTTCTCTTTCTTCTCCTTTTGCTCCTCACCTCTTTACTTTATTGTAAGCTCATGGGTAAGAAGATTTCCAATAAGTACATCGATTGAAAGAGTAGTGAGGTCTTGAGCTTCCTTAATTGAAGTAACTCAAGATTCCCAATCCTTCTTCCTTGGTGAAATGTTTACCAAGTTTATTGAGGGTGGTGAGAAGAGCATTAAGGCAATTTGTCATCTCTGTGATTGATTCTTGAGGCTTCATTTTGAAGAGTTTATATTCATACATATGAAGTTAAACCTTTTTGCTTCTAACTTGCACATTGCCTTCATAATGATTCTCCAATCTCTCCAATATTTCCTTGGCTGAAATTTAATGTTGAAGCTTTCCTACTACTTCTCTTAACATAGAGGAGACTAGAGTGATCATAGCCTTTTTATTCTTATGATTCTCCTTTTGTTTTTATCATTGTTCCATCGACTTCTTGCTAGAGTGGTTACCATACCATTGATGGTAGTTTTAAGTGGTTCCCAACCTCTTAGGATAATGTCCTAAAGTTTGATGGAATTATAATCCAAATATAGCTCCATTTTTAATTTCTAATGAGAATAATCACTACCATCAAAGAATGGTCTTATTAAAGAAATATTTTGAGATTCACTCCCCATGATCTTGTATTCTAGCAATTAAGTTCCTAGAATTCAATCTCTGATACCAATTGAAAGAGCCGTAGAGAGAGGGGGGGGGGGTGAATAGGATGAATTAGAGATTTAAAGAAAATTTAGAAAATTAAGAATTAAAAGAGAATTGAGAGGAAGAACAATAAACATAAGAATATAAAGAATTCAGATTCTCAACAATCCTACGTCTCCACCTAACTTATCCCCAAGTTAGGATTTTGAAATACCATAGTCTATTTACTTAGATTGAGTTTACAACTTAAGTTTTAGGCTCAACTTAAACCTTACAACTTGAGTTTTTAAGGCTCACTCAAAAACCAATCCACAAGTGTTTTCAAGGCTCACACTTAAACTGAATTCCCAAGTGTTTTAATGGCTAAACACTTCAACCAATTCCTATAGAATAGAACCTCACTTCTCATTTTCTTAGTACCAGAAAATAAAATAATAACAATTTTTATTCTAACACTCACCAAACTCTCACAAGAGTTTATCAATTATAGAATGATTTAAAAAGAATTTTTGAGAGCTTAATTGAATGCTTAAGAACGTATAATGAATAAATAAGTTTTCTTAACTTCAATTGAGCTCCAAGAGTAGTTTATATAGATAAACAACGCAAAAATATTGTTGTTTAAGCCAATGATTGTGTCTCCAACGTCTCCAAGCTTTGGTTAATTCAAATTGACTTATTTCTTTCAGAATGCTGCTCACGATCGTGAGGAGCATGTCTTGGCTTGTGAGGATTGGTTTAACAGCCGTTGCATTTGAATTTACCTTGATTTTGCCCATTGTGAGCTGCCAGGAGTGCCCTCATGAGCTACTCATGATTGTGAGTAGCACTACCTCGCTCATATATTAAAGTTTAAAATTAAAGCTTCAGGGAGGCTGCTCATTAGGGGTCACTAGTAAAGTTAAAAAATGTTCATTTTTTACTTCTATATGCTTTGAATATTTTAAGTATATGTTTGGGATAATATACTTCACCAAAATACACCTTTAGGATAATATTTCGTAATTCCAGACTAAAATGAATAATCTTGGTAAATAGTTAAGTTCCTACACACTTGAATAAAATCATTAGCAACTTAAATTGTTTGTCAAAGTCAAAATTAGGAGTTTGATCATGCAAATGGTCAACATGCATTAATTCAAAAATAAATTTATTTAATATTAAGTTGATATAATTTAAATTATTAAATATAGTTGAAAACTACAAATCAAAACTACATCATTTTATGTTAAAACTAAGTAGTTTTGATCCAAAACTATACAACCTTAAACAAAACCTAAAACTAAAAACCTAAACCATGTGACCTCAACCTGTCGCCGCCCGATGCACCGCATTCTCTCCCGATTCTCCTCGCCTAACCTTGCCCTCATCTAATCTTGCCTTTCTTTTTGGCTATACCACAGCTACATCTCTGCCCTCATCATCACTGTTGTTACCCCTCAATCGTCACTCCCTTCTCTTTCGCCATACCTCAGCCACATCATTGTGTTTGCATTACCGTCGAGCAGCAGCCTGGTACCTAAGTTAAAAAATCTCAAGCCATATCATTATAGAGTTGCACTCAATAATATATTCAAATCTCTTTAATACATTTCACTTTATTATCATTAATTTCCATAGCAACTATTAAGATCAAACCTAAATACAGTTGATATCACTTTATTATCATTAATTTCCGTAGCAACTATTAAGATCAAACCTAAATACAGTTGATATGAAAAAGCTTATATCACTATGATTATCTTAATTGTAAGCAATTTATTAAAATAATTAACTATACCTTTGTTTGCATTAAATGGTTTAGCCTCATATTGTTCTGTCATTGCAAATATTCTAGCTTGTAGTTTATGTCCCTTGGCCCATTTCATGAGCTTTTAGCCCTTTCATTAGCTTCACCTTGGCTAGTAGTCGTTGTTGCATCTCGGGCATATATGATCCTTTTTCAAACCAAAAAAAAAACACAAAGTTATAAAAACCCATGCTTCTATTTCTTCCTTCTCCATTCTAAGTCCAAGAGTTGGCTTCTTTTGTTGGTCACCACCTCCACCTAGTTCTCAGAAGCTCAATATTGACACCACTCTCTTTGCTTCTTTTAATAAGACAGTCTTTGGATTGGTGTTACGTGATGAGGTTGGTTCTTTCATTACTACTAAGTTTGTTCTTTGTATGGGATGTCATGAATTTCAGGTTGCTGAGGCTCTTAGTGTGCGAGAGGCATTGAGCTGGGTTAAATGAAACAATTAGTCTTCAATTATCATTGAAATAGACTCATTAGCTATTTGTCAAGCAGCTCTGTAAGTTTGTGATGATGCTTCTCCTTTTGGACATATTATCTCTTATTGTATTAAGCTTATGTCTGATTTAGATAATGTTTCTTTGTGTTTTTTTCATCGATTTACGAATCAAGTAGCTAGTGACTCTTTGTCAGGTTCAAAGTTTTGGGTGAAATATCCCCCAAACTTTATTATTGACATTCTTCATTTCTATTTGATGACTTAATGATAGTTTTCCATCTCCTTTCAAAAAAACCCTAATTATAAAATGCCCCATAAAAACCAATCCAAAAAAAAAATCTCAGCAATAAAACCAATTCAAATTACGGCTCTGTACTGCTTAAATAAAATGTCGTCGTCTGTCTTAAACCTAGTTTCATGACAAAGCCAACATATTGTCTCTCAGACCACTTATGTTGGTTGAGAACTCTATAAAAATGGTATGCTACAAAAAATTTTAGCAATATGTTATGTTGGTTAGTTAAGAACTCCATGAACAAGTTTGAAATTTTTTGGTACCATTTTTGTTAGTTAAGAACACATCCACCCAACAAGCCGCCCTATATGGATAACCTCGTTAAAAGATGCAGCACAGCAAATTCGAGCACAAGTGCTCATACGCTTCTCTGATAGAGACCAAAACAGTCGACAACAATATTGTTGTTTAATAGAATAATTGTCTACTCCATGTGTTGCTGATAAAACTTAAGATACACTCTCCACTTTAAAATTAAATTATAGTCAAAGAGAAAAGCCTCTATATAGTCAATCAACAATATGTAAAACTAAAATAAAGAGGCATGAAGCACCAGGTAATGCAGAGTTAAAGGGATTAGATGTTGATCAAGAAGTCTAATTAAACATGAAAGCAAGCATTAAAATTAAAGAAAGGTTCCATCAAAAATTAAAATGGAAGATGATATATATGTGGATTCCATTCACATAGTTAAAAGTAAGGGAATGGATGCAGTTTCAAAGTAAGAGAATAAGCAACTTCTTTAGAATGAGTTAAATTGTCCGCATCTTATTTAAAGTGAGCAACTTAGAGTAATTGAACAACTTGTTTGTTTGTTTAGACCTATGTTTAGTTAATTCAATTGTTCAATGAGATTTTTGTTGGAAGGAAAAAATTCTAAAAAAATGAAATTATAGTTTACAGGTTAAATGGGTAAAGAGAAAAAAAAAAGAGTAACCTGCTCCGTTTGCAAATGTTAGTCATTTTTTGATGATATGGTGTTATCATAACACCATATAATGACCCTATTAATAAAACGTATTTATTCAAAACTAATAAAATTAAGTTAAATTTTGTAATTATGAAATTATAAACCTAATATAATTAGGAAAAACTTGAAATTATAACTATAATGTATACAAAATTAATTATAAATATACCTTTTTTATTTTTTTTGAATATGATAAAGAAAAAAAATAAACGGGTTCAAGAAATTAAAAGATACCTTAATCATTCAAGAATTAATAATTTATCATGTTGATCATAGGCATTGAGATTAGTATTGCCTATAAATAATGAAATCTACATCCGTGAATTTGTTGTATGTGTCAATCATAGGTAGGTATTAAAGTTTTTTTTTAGCTAGTATAAGTGGTTAATTTCCAACACCATAAGGTATTAAAGTTTAGAATAGGAAAAATTACAAATTTGGTGTCCGAATTTTTTAATTTTTGCTATTTTGGTGGTCTGACTTTTTTTTTTTGCAATTGAGTGGTTGAACTTATTAATTTTGTTCTATTTTGGTGCTTCTGGTCGATTAGTGGCTGCCTGAGTGTACAGTCAGTGCAAGTGGGGTCCGCCATTTGAACAATTTGCATGCCACATGTTGAATGGATTTGGAAATGATAAAAGTATCCTTAAATAATGAAATGATAATGATCAAAGGGACCTTATTAATCAAAATCCTAAAGCACCTACTTAACATTTTAATCAAGCACAACCTATTCCACCCTTCTATAACCCATTTTCACAGCTTAAGCATCCATAGCCAAAAGCAGTATCTTCTCTCTTCCCTTCCTCCTATAACACTCTCTCACGAATAAACCCTCCATATAAAAACCTAGTTTCTTAAAAAACATCGAATAGTTGTGAAAAAAGTAAAAGAAGAGAGGGAGGTAGTAGCAGTAACGGTGGGTTTTTTTAGTTGTTGATTAATAATTACAGAAGCTTCTCAATTCTCATTGACCATGCAACAACATTCATGGATTTTGTTAATTATGAAGATGAAGATTGGGAGCTTCACCATGATGAAGATGGCTTCACTAACAAGATCCTCAAATGCCAATGCTTACTCGACCCAGAAATTCCTGCAAATGAACTCTGTCAGACAACTCCTTGTATCAATGTAGGGTGTAACCCTTTTCAAATAATATAGGAAGGTAAATGCCACCGAAATTTAATGTAAAAGTAGTCTTTCATTCACAAAATAAAAGAATTATTAAATAGCTGGTCAGAAAACTGATAAGGGAAACTATTATTGTGAGTCTACATCTTATCCTCAATGATATTATAGGACCTGCTAGCTAACTATCAATTGTCGACTAATTGATATTAACACTCTTTGGTTGACTCCTCTTTTCCATTCTTTGGTGAATTCATATGTTATATGTTCACTACTTACCACTTGCTTTCATGGCATCCAATAACATGATTGTTGAATACTACTACTAAACAATTATTCTGGGTCTATTTTTGTAATTTTTTCCTACAAGTTGTGATAGTTGGATTTATGTTATTGATAAATGAAAAAGAGTCATACGTGATCAGAGCTTATTAGTGTAGGATGTCTCTGACCTTAAGGCAAAAGAGAAGCACTAGAAACAATGGAGAAAGGAGATTCTTTTGAAGTTAAAAGCACAGTACCAAAACGAGATTTTTCATTAGGAGCTTTTGTCGAACACCTTGCATTCAATGGAATTTAAAGCTAATCAACGACTTGAATCTTAGAAAGGACGCCAAGATTTGGGTCAAACGCCATCTTCTTTGTCCTTCATGTCAGAATCTAATTCGATGACTGTCGACGGAAATGATAATGCTTTTGAGTCATTGATTGATGAACTCATTTTGCAGCTCCAGTGATATTCAATTTTCTTATTTTTACTGTAAAGAACCCTAATCAAATATCTTCTTTCCCATAATTTATTTTCCTTTCAAGAACACTCAACGAAGACTTTTTTTTAACGTTATGTTTTGGGCATTTATTCCATTAAGGACATTTTTGTCAAGTTAAGAGCTTATGGATGATGTGGTACTCCACATGGCAAGTAATGGGTCCCATTTGCATTGACTGTACATTCAGGTAGCCACTAATCAACCAAAAGCATCCAAATAGAACAAAATTAATGAGTTCAACCACTTCATTGCAAAAAAAAAAGTCCAATCACAAAAATAGCAAAAATTAAAAAGTCCAGACACCAAATTTATAATTTTTCCTTTAGAATATAAGATTGGTATTGTTTTTAAATGTCTTAGTGTATAAATGGCCCGCTATGTTGCTTAAACATTTGGAAAAATGTATTAAAAATTTTCTTTGGACCAGACATATTTATTCCCATAAGTTAATTATAGTTCATTGGGATATTTGTTGCTCTCTAAGAGTTGAGGGTGGTTTGAATCTAAAGAGGCTCCATCTGCTTAATAATGCAATGTTGAGTAAATTTGCGTGGAAACTAATTAGCAATGACAGTATGCTCTTTTCCTTTTTGCGTTCTCATTTTCTACACCGATGTAAAGTGCCTCGAATTTCCTATATCTCTTCTTCTATCTAGTCTTCAGTTAAACATGGATATTCAGATCTTCTTCAGTAGTCTCAATGGGTTATTTGTAAGCTTTCTAAGCTAAGCTTCTGGAATGATAAATGGCTAAGCTATATTATAGCTGATTGCATTGGTATTCCTTCTTGAATTCGTAACAATCTTCAGGCTTCTATTTTGAATCTTTATAATCAAAGAGTGTGGCATCTTCCGGAGCTCTTCTAAGTTGCTTTTCTAGGGATTTGTCAAGATATTGAAGAGTTAAATTTCTCTCATTTGCAAGCTAACTCTCTTGCCTATTACTATTTCTCAAATGGTTTGTTATCTTGCAAGTCTTATCACTTCAATTCTCGGCCTTCTCTCCCTAAAGTTGCCTAGGGAAAAGATTTATGGCAGCACTATCTTCCACCATCTCGATCCTTTTTGGTATGGAGACTGCTTCATGGTAAACTTCTGGTGGATAATTTATTAATAGTTAAAGGTTTTTCCTATCCTTCGTGCTGTGATCTTTGTGCGAAGAGTGCAGAATCCATTGATCATCTTTTTTTCAAATGCTCTTATACAGTTACTCTTTGGATGACATTAGGTAGTTTGTTTGATTTGCAGCTATCCTTTCCTCAGAATTTTCTATCCCTGTTTCAACATGCATGGTCTCTCCACTTCTCTTCCTAACTGCTTGCGATTTGGTGGGCGGGCATTGTTGAAGTCATTCATTGCATCAGGTTCACAAGAAATAGAGCTTAGTTTTATAGGAATAATTTGCCAATTTATATTTATATTTCTAAGATCTGCAAAGCTATTACAGATGCTTCTATTTTTAAGGTTGGTCATATGTCCAACATGAAATTTGAATTGCTGGTGCTTCGGCGTCTTCGTGTGTCTGGTTTACCACAGCGGCCTCCTTGTATTTTTGGTGTTCGATGGTGCCCTCCTCCAGTAGGTTGGTTGAAGCTTAATACTGATGGAGCTACTAGAGGTGCCCTTGGATTAGCTGGTGCATGAGGGGTGTTCTACAATCACCTTGGTCAATCTATTTCTTCCTTCGCTACTCCTTTGGGTGTTAAATTTTCCTTTGAGGCAAAACTTTGTGCAATGATGATTGGTGTTAAACAAGCTTCCATTTTTCGACCGCCTTGTCTTTAGATTGAGTGTGATAATCTCTATGTTGTTAAGTTGCTGCATTCGAGATGTCTCATGGTTCCTTGGCCGCTTCGCAACCAATGGCAAGAGTGTTTGAATATTCTATCCTCCATGCAAGTTCACATAAGTCTCATTTTTCATGAGAGGAACTATGTTACTGACCATCTCTTGCTTATTAGTGTCAACTTGCGTCGTATTACTTAGTGGCCGAATCATCCTTTTGATTGTAATGATCTCATTTTAGGAGATCCGTTAGGAAAGGAGAACTTTAGGTTCTCTTCTTGATTGTTTTATTTTAGATTTTTTATTATTCTTCTTTTATTTTAATAAATAGTTCTAGATTGGTTTGTGATGAGAGTGCTATTGAAGTGCTATGTTAAATAGTAGAAAAAGGGGTGTGTTCCGATGAAATATATAAGAGGTTCACTAAATGGAAGAAAATGGAGTGTCTTGATGAAAACAGGGTAAATTCTATGAATGATGCCAAAACTTTGCACTCGATTACAAAATGGTACCATTACTTCAATTTGTATCTTTTTGGTACCAAAACATCGATTTTAGTTGCACCGGGAAGTCCTAAAAATACACTCAGGCCAAATTTGATGACATGACAATCGAAGATGCTCCGTCAGCAGCCATATCATATGACACGTTAGCAATAAAAAAACAAAATGCGAAAAAAAATAAAAAAAAAAGTTTAAGTTAATGATGTTGCTTGTTCAGAATTGGATTATTTCAGAATTCTCTCAACTGGTCCAAAAAGCAAAATATCAAACAAGTTGCAATAGTTTGCCGATGTGGTATATGATGTGGCTGCTGATGGGGCAATTATGGTTGCCACGTCATCAAATTTGGCATGATTGTATTTTTGGGACTTCCCGGTACAACTAAAATCGATGTTTTGGTATTAAAAAGATATAAATTAAAGTAATGGTACCATTTTGTAATCGAATGCAAAGTTTTAGTACCATCCAGAGAATTTGCTCGATAAAAATATAAGAATATTATTTTAGATGGAATAGAAAACAAAGTTTTTTAGGAAATGAAGGGGAATATTCTAAGTGGAGTAGAGTTAGATTACTTTTATATTTTGGGTGGAATAAAATATAGAGAAATATGAATTTTCATATATTTTTTAAAAAAATATTTAATTTTTAATAATTCTACATATGAATACTGAAATATGAAAAAGAACACTTGTTATATATATATATAATAAATTATACCTTTGTCCATTCTAATTTAAAATTGTATTTGTTAAATAGACAATTAAAGTTATTTAATTTTAATATACTTAAATTTATTCCTTATTTAATTAAAAATATATATTAAATACTCCAATGATTTTTATTATTATTTTCTTATTCCAACAAACTATTTATGAAAAATTTAATTACATATATCTTTTTATTGGAATAAAATCATCTTTTTTATTGGAATCAAATTGTATATTAAATATTCAAAATTTGTATTTTTAACTAAGTAAATAAGTAAATTTTCCCATTTTAATTTTTTATTTCAAGTAAATTACACATGAAATAATAAATTATTCATGTTTCTCTTATTGAAATTAAATCTCATCTTTCAAAAAAAAATCTAACTTATTGCAGTGGATCAATGATATATCAAGAAAATGAGATCATAGCAATTCAAATTTATATATATATCTTCCTCTAACTATGACTTGGAATATTTAATTGCAAGAAAATTTACCTCATCCAAAATGACATAAAATATTGAAAAGTACAAAAAAAAATCTTATAATTTATTTTTTTTTATCAATTTCTAATTGAGTTGATATTCTTTAATTCATGCTGTTAGCCAAAAAAGATGAATTGACTTGTATTATTACAAATGCTAAGGTTGTAAATGGTATTTTAGTCGTATCTTTTTGGTTTTTTTTTTAAAGTGAAAAAAAAAAAGTAACTTTGTGGTTTTATTTTTTTTGAGTTGTGATTTATTTTTGTGTCAACTTGATATCCTTAATTACAATACCAATAAAGAATATAAATTAATTCATTTGATTATGATCAATAATGTGAAAAAATATTTTATCAACAATTTCTTAATTGTTTAATAAATTTTTATAATATTCTACATTATTGTGTAAAAGATATAATTTGTATTTTCTTCTATGTGTGTATGTGCATGTACATATATATTAATAATAATAAAATTTAAACCCTAAATTCAAAAATGTTTTTGAGAAAAATAGTTATTCAACCACTTATAGTTCAATAAAAATAACTTCGTAAATAGTACCATGACTAAATATATAACGAAAACACTCCCAAATTCATAAGTTACAAGAATTTCTAAGATTCACAATAGTTCATTTGTCAATTTTGTAACCTTCTTACTTTTTTTTTGTTGTATAATTGTTGATTTTAGAAAAGAAAGGAAAAAAAGAATATACTTAAGCAAATATCTGGGTGTTCGTCATAATTAAGCTAAAAATTTAACATTGGGGATAATGATAAATAAAAAAAATTATATTCTAGGAGTTCAAACTTTTTTTTAGATGTCTAGGCGTTCAAACTTAGTTGGAGATTCAAAAAAATGATAACACACATAAACATTAAGAAGAAAAATTCCCAAGTTCATATTTAAGTTGCATGAATTTCCAAGAGTAAAAATAATTTATTGTATCTATCTCACACCCTTCTTAATTGCTTTCATTTATTTTTTATAACAAGCATTTATTTATTTTTTTCTAATTTGCAGTCATATGTCATTCAAGATGATTTTTTCTTGGGAACCTTGACAGTTAGAGAAACTATAGCATACTCAGCCCACATGAGGTTTCCTACTAAAATGAGCAAAAAAGAGATAGATAATGTTGTTGAAAAAACAATTCAAGAGATGGGTCTTGAGGATTGTGCTGATACAAAGATTGGAAATTGGCATTTGAGAGGAATAAGTTGTAACACCCTACACCCTTAGTATTAATATACATCGTGATATCTCATATTATTATTAAGCATTCTTTAGTCACATGTAATTATTATACACACATTTATAATTATCCGTACACGCATACAAATATTTTACATTAATTAATGGGCATATGTATGCTACAAAGAGAGAGAGAGAGTCTGGATTCGGCCGACAACATATGCTCCATGCTTTAACTACCATGCTATATGCTTCAAAATAGTCACACTTCAAGCTTCTCTATCTGGAAAAATAATTGCGATTTGGTGAGTTGCGATTCAATGAAGATAAACATCAATTAAATTCTAAAGGCTAAAACAAACATTTCAAACATCTCATAAAATAAATACAAAATTCAAATATTACATATGCATATGCATTTGTTCCCTTTATTTGTTGTGACCTTGCAAGACAATACTGCACCCGGGTTCAAGTGAAACAAATGACAAGTAACAATTGATTTTGCTGACCAGCATATAACAAGTGAATCAAGTGGTATCCTTTGATCATTAATATTTTCCAAGTGATTTGCAAGTATTGGTCAAGCTGGTCACAATATCCTCTTATGTCTGTGGATAAAAAGCAGTGCTAAAATTCAATTTGGTGCCCAAAGCCTTATGCAAACTCTTCCAACAGCGAGATGTAAACCGTGGATCTCTATCTTACACAATAGATATTGGTACCCCATGCAATCTAACAATTTCATTCACATACTCCTTGGCCAAGTATTCAAGTGAACTACCCCATTGAATAGGTAAAAAGTGTGCTGACTTAGTCAATCAATCAATGATTACCCATATAGCATCTTTCTTTCTTGGAGTTCTTGGCAATCCACATACAAAATCCATCGCTATTCTTTCCCATTTGCATTCTGGTATTATCAGCGGTTTCAACTTCCCAACTGGTGCTTAGTGCTCTACTTTAACTTGTTGACATGTCAAACATTTTGAAACATACTCAGCCACATCTCTCTTCATTTTGGGCCACCAATAATATGGGCATAAAGTATTATACATTTTAGTCATTCCCGGGTGCATAACATATGGAGCATTATGTGCCTCCTCCAAAATTTCTTAGCGTAGGTTGTCAATATCCGGAACACAAATACATGACCCCATCATCAAAGTATCATCTTGAATGTTAAACTCTTTGTTGTCCCCTTGTCTTGCTTTCTCGATCTTTTCCTGTAACTGAGGATCCTTGCTTTGCACTGCTTTAATCCTGTCTCGTAATATTGGTCTAACTTGTAGTGTAGCAGCCAGTACTCCATTTTCTTGCAAACTTAGTTTCACATTCATAGCTCGTAGCTGAATTAAATGAGACAATGGAAGTACCTGCAAATTAGCCATACTGCTTCTTGATTTTCTACTAAGAGCATCAGCTACTACATTTTCCTTTCCTGGATGATACTCAATTTTTCAGTCATAATCCTTCAACAATTCTATCCATTGCCTTTGTCTCATATTTAACTCTTTTTGGCTCCATAAGTACTTCAGACTCTTATGATCAATAAATATCTGAAATATTTCTCCATACAAGTAATGTCTCTATATTTTCAAAGCAAACACAACAGCAGCAAGTTCTAAGTCATGTACTGGATAAGATAATTCATAAGGCTTCAGTTGTCCAGATGCATATGCAATTACCTTACCATGTTGCATTAGCACACATCCCAAACCTTGATGAGAAGCATCACTATAAACTACAAATCCTCCTGTGCCTATAGGAATAGTTAATACTGGAGCAGTTCTCAATCTATTTTTCAATTCATCAAAACTCTTCTGGCATGCTTCAGACCATTAAAATGCTACATTTTTTTGAAGTAATTTTTTTAAAGAGCTGGCTATCAATGAAAATTCCTCAACAAATTGGCGATAGTACCCAACTAATCCCAAGAAACTTCAAACTTCTGCAACATTCCTTGGAGTTTTCCATTTTACTGCTGCTTCTATTTTCTTTGGGTCTACTTCTATGCCCTGTCCAGAAACCACATATCCCAAAAATACCACATGATCTAACCAAAACTCACATTTACTCAGTTTAGCATATAACTGCTTTTCCCTCAAGATTTGCAACACAATTCTTAAATGTTGTTCATGTTCCTCTTTGTTTCTTGAATATACCAATATGTCATCAATGAACA